>JADBJO010017024.1:30000-38838 GCA_016801955.1 Conus betulinus | reverse complement strand
TTAGTTCAGCTACGTGTCATGAATCGCTTTGGTTGGTTCTTTGTCAGGATCTTAACACTCAGGACCTGACGCCCCCTCCCGAGTTTGACGGCCTGCAATGGTCCTGTGTAGTCGGCAGGGCTATAGTGATAATAACTATGGGTATTTTTGATAATTGAACGCTGTAACAGAGGCCACCCGCCCGACCGCTACAAAGACAGGCTGAAAGAAGTCTCCAGTGATGCTATGATCATGATCATGCTGTTGATCTTGTTACGACAGTTAAGGCGGAAACACACAGGCGTGCTTGTCACAAGAAAAGCACCAAAGACCTTTGAAGAGACGCGTCGCCTCAAAGCCAAAGCAGCAAGATACAGCAGAAGCGACGGCTCTGGTACGACTGGCCCAACAGTTCGCTGGTTCAAATACCCTCAAAAGCGGCGGCTCTGGCACGTTGGGTTACTGTCGACTCCCGCGTCGACCTCTCCACACCCCAGCAGGGTGGAGACAAGGGGGTAGATCTCGGCTACGCCCCAGACCCGGGCAGGTAGGGTTACTGTCGACTCCCACGTCGACTTCTCCACATCCTCAGCAGGGTGGAGACGGGGCAGACCTCAGCTACGCCCCAGAGCCTCTAACAGTGGCAGGACGGGTTACTGTCGACCCCCTCGTCGACCTCTCCGCACCCTCAGCAGGAAGGAGACAGGGGTAGACTCTGGCTACACTGAGACCCTTTAGCAGTGGCAGCCAGTTCCCGGTCACACCAGGACAACGACTCTACCTGGGGAAATGACTGCCACAGCAACTCATCTGGAGTCCCTCTTCGGCCACTTAAGTTGCACTGCCGGAACTGCTGTAGAGACTGCCTGATCGTTTCAGCTCACCTGACTTATACAGAGCGCAGGTGAGCAGCAGTCAGGTAAACTAATCAACCGGTTTTCGGATGAACATGTTCCGGCAAACACGGTTGTAAAAATTTGTGACCGGACAAAAAAACGGTCCGTCACAATGATGATGATGATCATCATCATCATCATCTCATCATGCTGATGATGATATGACGATGATCTTGATCATGATGGTGATGATCATAATTATGATGATGATCATCATCATTATGATCATGATAATGATCATCATCATCATCATGATGATGATGATGATGATCATCATCATCATCATCATCATCATCATGATTCTGATCATGATAATGATGACGACGACTACGATGATGATGATGATGCAGGAATGAATCAGCCAACCTTGCAGGCAGTTATGATGGAGAGCAGTACTGTCCAGTCAGGTGACCAAGCGAGTTGCAGCCTGTCACCCCGTCATCCCGTCACCCTTGTCACCCCCGTCACCCTGTCACACAGACACACACTTCATCTTCTATCCTGTGGACAACTGACAATTCTATTATACACGGCACTTCAAGTCTACGATGCCTAGGGGTGAGGGAGGGTAGGTGTATAATTATGTCTGTTTGTGTATGCGTGCGTTCGTGCCTGCGCGCGCATGTGTGTGTGTGAGTGTGTGTGTGTGTGTGTGTGCTAACGCATTAATGTGAGTGTGTGTGTGAGCGTACCAGCGCATTAATGTGAGAGTGTGTGTGTGTGTGTCTGTATGTCTGCGTGTGTGTCTGTCTCTGTGTTTCTGTCTGTGGTCTGCTTCCAACGATCCTAGTCTCCCTCTCTTCAGCTCCCTCCCCCTCCCCCCTCACCCATCGTTCTCCCTCCTGTCTCCCAGTCTCTCTCTCTCTCTCTCTCTCTCTCTCTCTCTCTCTGAAAACAAGTTTAAATCCATTAGGAAAAAGTAGAAGAACAATGAAGAGAAAAGCATATAATTCAAAATGATCGATGCCAAGAGGATGTGTTGCTACGGTGAGGAAGAAAACAGGGCAGGAGCAGGACTTTAATGAAGACATTTCTCTACTTCACTCCCACAGCCTGTTGGGCTCTCTCCCAAAACATAGCAACACGAGAGAGATGCAGAGAGAGAGGCTGGCAGAAAGGGGGGACAGATAGACAAACAAACAGACTGACAGAGAAAGACAGAAATAGAGAAAGAGATGCAGACGGGCTGACAGAGAAAGGGGAGGGGGGAGCAGAAAAGAGGTAGACAGACAGACTGACACATAGAGAAAGTGGCGGGGGGGGGGGGGGAGATGGGGGTGGAGGGGGAGAGAGTTATAGCAGCAGCATTGCGCATGTCTGTCAGGACCAAATGCTGTGCTCAACGTCCTCCCTCCTTTCAGGGTTCATTAAGATGGGACTTTTCTCCGTTCACTATCAGACATCTACTTCCTCGGTCTTTAGGAGACCTGCTTTGAAGATCCAATCACACAGAACGCCAAGTTCTTTTTCTTTTGTACCTACAATATAAAAGCCACCATGCATTCATTCTTTCAAGGTCTTTTGTGCGCGCACGTGTTTTTAAGGAGAGGAGTCTTGGACTTAAAGATGGGGTGTTGGGGCTCATGTTTTGGAATGTGTCGGGGGGGGGGAGAGGGGGCGGTGGGTGCGTGTGTGAGTGCCTGCGACCGCAATTATGTTGTTTGAGTATAGTCAGTAATAGATGTCTGAGAAGGGGGAGCTCAATTTCCCGATTAACTACGTTATCTAATTGTTTGATTTTGCTTACTCATAAGCATTACCGTGATGTCAACGGTTTGCTATCGCATTATTAGCTGCTGAGTTATGTATTTCACTACTGTTGTCCACAATGAAATATGGCAGCGTGTTGTACCTTTGTGACAAGATTCATTCAGTTTGTGAAATATTTCGGTCAAAGACATGTTACAGCATATGGACTGTCTATTTACTCCACAAATAAAGACACAAAAACTGTTTCTAAGTCCAATATGTTTTAGTTTCGTAATCTACATGAACTCAATAGCTATCATGGTCCACACAGTCATGTTAGCTTCAGTAAGAAGGTCACAACTTTTATTTTTTAATTTGAACTCTTATGTAAATATCCTGCATGTGCATTTAAGCAAATGTCTATGATATATATATGGGAAAATGTATATCATAAATATGAAAACCCCTTCACTAGCTGCATGAGGAAACTATCGCAATCCCTCCTGAAGACAGATCTATATGTGTCGCCTGCTCTATATGTGTCGCCTGCTCCGAGAGGCCTTTCAATATATATTCAATTATAAACAAAGCTTGTTCTTATGTCTTAGATTGAAGAAATAGGGGGAGATAAGCATTCATAGCTGCAGTGGTAGATCATTCTGCCTAACAGTATGTGCTTGAGTGGGTGAATGAGGAATAATAAATGCTTAAGCACATACTCAAGCACATACTGTTAAATTAGGCAGAATTATCTACCACTGCAGCTATGAATGCTTATCTCCCCCTATTTCTTCAATCTAAGATATATATATATATATATATATATATATATATATATATATATATATATGTGTGTGTGTGTGTGTGTGTGTGTGTGTGTGTGTGTGTGTGTGTGTGTGTGGCATCCATTTCTGATATATGCAATATATGCTAAGTCTGTGGCGGGCGAATATACATAACAAGTCTGTGCTAATAACGTCATACAATAAAACAGGTAGGTTTAGATGGCAAAGTGCTTTATTTATGTAGTTTTTCGACAATTTGCTATGGCATGTGCGTCCAGCGTGTGTCAGTCTGTTCTGCCTTAAAGATGTGAATAGCTTAACCGCTATGTGGCCAGTTATTGAGGAGAACTGTGGTTGTGATGTCACAGTTGATTGTAAGTTCGTGTTTCCATGACGAGACTTCTTTCCTCCGTGGTGACCGCCCTAAACGGACAATGCTGTATCAGCTGAGTTACATCCAACTGAACCTGATTTTCCTCCAGTCATTTCTTTTCAGAATGATTATGACGTGCACAGAACAACTCAATCATATGCATTAATGCCTTACAAAATGGCAAAATAAGTAATCATTCACTGGATTGCAAGGCAATTGCATAGAAAGCTAAATTTTTAAAAGGGTTTAAAATAAACGAAATGGACTACACACACACACACACACACACACACACACACATTTCAAACGATTCAATCAAAATTCGTTCCTCAGTTTATTTACACGCCCAGGGCAGAAAATAAGAATAAAAATGTGAAAAGTATTCATAAAATAAAGCTTGCTTCCCGCACGGATCGCACAGGTGACTTCCTGTGCACGTCAACACGCAGTGGTCTCCCTTGCTTCAGTGTCATTACCACCATCTACCGCCCCTGTGCTTCTGAAACATGAGAAAAGTATATAGAGAGAGAGAGAGAGAGAGAGAGAGAGAGAGAGAGAGAGAGAGAGAGAGAGGATTTATTCACAATAGGCCATAGCCCTTAATGTGTGTGAACATGTAAAGCACAATAACTACAAACAATGATATGGATCAAAAGGAAATCGTTGCCACATATTCAAGAAGAAACAATTGAGAGAGAGAGAGAGAGAGAGAGAGATTTGTCTGTAGTGTTCATGGTTACCCAGATTACTCTGTGTGAAATTCGGACTGTTGTGTGTGTGGTGAGAGCTTTGTCGCTGTGGTACAGCTCACATTCCCCCTCCCCTTCCCTCCGCTCTTCTTTTTTTCTCCGTTTGTTTCTGGTTTTCTTCAGCTATCAAAGCAATGTTCCCGGAGGACTTTTCTGTCGATGATTTCTGTATTGCACGCGCACTTACTGCATGCTGCGTACAGGGTCTCGGGGTGTGTCAGTGTGTGTGTGTGTGTGTGTGTGTGTGTCTCGCGTGTGCGCGCACGCACGGAAGCACCTGAACTGGAGAAGAGTTGGACTGAATTTCATCGAGTTGTTGAGGGACGTTTGTCTGATCGCTATCCACCGGTCAGCTATAGGGTCTGTAGTAACCGACAACGTATTGAAGGACACACCATTCTATGCTCTGGTCTTTCTTCAAGTGTGCATCCATGAAGGGAATGGCGTTACAACGTACAGAGTCTGATTATCGACCTGGGCACTGTGTTGATGACTGCTTGAGCAGCAGGTAAACTCAGGTACCTACCACAAGGAATTGCAGAGAATACGACTAATCACGCAGCTCCCCTCCCCCCCCCCCCCCCCCCCCCCCCCACACCCCACCCCACCCCACATACACACGTAAGTGTATACAGGAAACTGAGATGTAATAAAGAAAATGTTCACATAGTCTCATCTTGGATTCTGCCGTTAACCGTTTCCAATCCGCTTCATCCTTAATGCAAATCGAGAGAGATGTTTGTTAGGTCGACGGGTCAGAAAGAAAATCTATTCCGAATGTTTACCGTCATCATTTTCCTGTCAACCACAAACAGTCAATTCCTAGGACTGGTGGGGTGAAATGATGGGGGTTCTTACTCTATTTATCTGTACAGCAGTTTCTGTTACTGTTGTGATCATTCATAACATTTTAACGTTTACATCTTTTTAACAATCGACCTGACGTGAGGTGGAAGGATGTGAGCGGTGAATAGTAACGAAGCGAAATAACTTCTGTTCCCATGGCGACACAGTTACTCGTCTCCAATGCTACTACGAGTGGTTCCCGGTGTTCCTTGCATATATGCACACAAGTAACACATGAAAACCAAAGAAACATCCCTGAAAATCCTCTTTAAAACACCCATATCTGATACACGCCCACGGCTTCACCAGCTTGGAGCAAAAGGCAATGTCGGTCATGAATAACACTTCATTTTTACGATACATCAGAGCCAGAACCGTGTATCTATTACTCCAGCGACACATGGTTGTGACTGATTTTTAATTTACTGTTGCCCTGTGTTCTGTGCCTTTTTTCTCTGAGGTGGCTGTGTGTATTTCTTCGACTGCTGCTGTGGCTGTGTGTATTTCTTCTACTGCTGATGTCGCTGTGTGTATTTCTACTGCTGATGTCGCTGTGTGTGTACTTTCTACTGCTGATGTCGTTGCGTGTATTTCTTCTACTGCCCATGTCGTTGTGTGTATTTTTTTTTTCTACTGCTGATGTGGCTGTGTGTATTTCTTCTACTGCCTATGTCGCTGTGTGTATTTCTTCTACTGCTAATGTCGCTGTGTGTATTCATCTACTGCCTATGTCGCTGTGTGTATTTCTTCTGCTGATGTAACAGTGTATTTTCTTCTACTGATGTAACTGTGTGTATTTCTCCTGCTGATGTAACTGTGTGTATTTTCTTCTACTGATGTAACTGTGTGTATTTCTCCTGCTGATGTAACTGTGTATTTTCTTCTACTGATGTAACTGTGTGTATTTTCTTCTGCTGAAGTCGCTGCGTGTATGTCTCAGATCAAAGCCTGATTATAAGCAAGCTTGGATCTTCCCTGTTCGGGGGAAGTTTCTCTGTGTTCCGTGCCTCTCGTCAGATTGTGCTAATGGGCTGGGAGAGAAGGGGCACCGCAAATAGCAGTTAGTTTGGCGTCATGGCCATGGAACTGTTCCACCATGGGAGCCGAAGTTGACCGTCCTTGTTTCTTACGTCATAGCAGCCACTGAGAGGACGGTGGCTGCGAACTGCAGTGGTCACTGCCTCAGGGCAGCCTTACCTCCTTCACGATCACTTTGTCGCCGCGCTCCTTGATGACGATCTTGTCCCGGCCGTCACGGATGACTGTTTTGCTGACATGTGGATGGTGGTGACGATGATGATGAGGATGACCAAACCCTTCCTGGACCACGATCCTCTCGTTGAACCCCGGGAGGCCGGCTCTGATCACCACCTGCACACCGTTTTGTATATATATATTTTATATAATTATCCTGACGAGAGCGTACTGCTCGCAACAAATTTGTAGATATTTTTTTAGAACTGTTTTAAACCACTTGTATTTAAACAGATGTTGCTCCCCCAAGGGGTTGAGCGCTTTTATTAAATACAACATCAGGCGTTTTAATAATATTCATTATATATATATATATATATATACATATATATATATATATATATATATATATATATATATATATATAATATATATGTGTGTGTGTGTGTGTGTGTGTGTGTGTGTGTGTGTCTGACCAGCCATCTACGCACTCATCCCCGATCCCAGGATGACTATAGATGGTCTTCGTCATCTCGACGGACAACAACACACATGCGTGCCTGTCTGTGTGTGTATGTGTGAGAGAGAGGGAGGGATTGTGTCTGTGTGATGCACGGTGTTAATCCGCACGCCCAATACGTGACATGACGTTTGGGTTTCTTGAAGGTACCCTTTTCCCTGTCAAACACCAAGTGTGCGTGAACACCCTTTAGATGTGTGAATCGATCTTAATACCAAACAGTTGAGGGAAACAGCCTCCGGTGTGTCAGTGGTTGGAGGTCACCGTGACAAGAATTGACACACTTAGATAGCAGCGTACTAAAAGGACGACTGAAAGTAAACAAAAGTTCACGAGAAGCGTATGGACTGACCCGCTGGTGTGACCTACCGTCTGCCCACTTCTCCACGGCCAATCACAAAGTTATCTGATACAGACTAACACTGGTGACATCACCCACAGGGACCCAGGGTCACCCCATGGCGAGCAGGCCACAGCCAAGCACAACACAACGTGATAACAGACTGATAGCCATCCACCTACAGCACGAAGCAAGAGAGGACAGCAACACTATGAACGTCACGCTACTGGCGGGTTTATGGGATCAAGGTTCAATCAGTTCACACACACACACACACACACACACACACACACACACGCACGCACGCACGCACGCACGCGCACACACACACACACACACACACACACACACACACACACACACACACACACACACACATTTAACTGTCTCTAGTATTGTTTTAGATCTTTATTACTTATTTCTTTCAAAACTTCATCTAAAATAGTTTTTTTTTTTTTATATGATAGACGTTACACTGAAGACTCACACTCTCTCTCTCTCTCTCTCTCTCTCTCTCTCTCTCTCTCTCTCTCTCTCTTACCTTGTCATGACAAGGCCGGCGCGGCTCCACGACGTAGGTAGTCGAAGGGACGGGAGGAGGAGGAGGGTAAGCTGTCGGGTACTGGGGTGGAGGGGGGTGTAGGTGGGGGCGCCGGAGGCTGGATAAGGGTAGGGGGCGGCGCCAGCCGGGGTGGGCTGTGGCGGGTAGCCCGGGGGATGGTGCCGGGATAGGCGGGTGGGTACCCGGGATAACCTGCTCCACCTGCCATGACCACAGCCATTGCTCTGTTAATGCAAGGAGAGAGAGGAAGGGGAGAGGGAGAGAGGGTGGGGGGAGAGAGAGAGAGGAGGGATCTGCGTGTGTGGTGTGTGTGTGTGAGAGAGAGAGCGCGTGTGTGTGTGTGCATGCGCGCGTTCGTTGTTCCTTGTTGAAGTGAATGACGAAAGAAACGGTTAAAAAAATAAGAAAGAAAAAAAAAAGAAGAAAGAAACTGGGCATCTTTTCGTCGTTCTTGCCCGGGCGAGACGGTGGGAATCAGGCAGGCCAAGTGTGCCTGTTTAGACAGACCTCCAGACAGGCCAAGTCTGGCCCGTTCACATAGACCTCCAGACAGGCCAAGTCTGGCCCGTTCACATAGACCTCCAGACAGGCCAAGTCTGGCCCGTTCACATAGACCTCCAGACAGGCCAAGTCTGGCCCGTTCACATAGACCTCCAGACAGGCCAAGTCTGGCCCGTTCACATAGACCTCCAGACAGGCCAAGTCTGCCCCGTCACACAGACCTCCAGACAGGCCAAGTCTGCCCGTTCACATAGACCTCCAGACAGGCCAAGTATGCCCGTTTCACATAGACCTCCAGACAGGCCAAGTCTGGCCCGTTCACACAGACCTCCAGACAGGCCAAGTCTGGCCCGTTCACACAGACCTCCAGACAGACCAAGTCTGCCCGTTCACACAGACCTCCA
>JADBJO010017024.1:0-25000 GCA_016801955.1 Conus betulinus | reverse complement strand
AACTTGTTTTTACTGTATTCTTTCCACCTCAGCAGGGACAAAATGCTTACAATTTTCTTTGAACCAGTGAATGATGATACTGGTCTTGTAGTAAACCAAGCAAAAAATGACACTTCCTTTCAGCACAAAAAAAAACAACCCCAGTCCCTGTCAGTGCTAATTCCATGCAGAAAGCATAGAAAGCAGCAAAGGGAGATCATCGTGTCTTCGTTTTCCACTTCCAGTTCTGATGACAAAAATGCGGCCCACATCTCCAAATTTGGCTGGATGTAACTGGGTGAGAAAAGAAAGTCATTTCAGAGTTGTCTGCCTTATTTGCCCCATCGTCAAATAAAGTTTTTCCCCGTCTTATATCGTTTCCTTTCTCACTCTTTTCTTCGAGAACTAGCAAAAACAGAGATAAATGCACGACCTGTCCAAAAAACAAAAACAAACAAACAAAAAAAAAAAAAAAAAAAAAAGAAAAGAAAAAAGAAAAAAAAAAAAAAAAAAAGAAAAGAAAAGAAAGAGAAGAAAGAAGAAAAAATATGAAAATATTGATACCGAAAGAAGAGCAGTCGCCGCGGTATGGTACCTAGCATATTTGGCTACTGGGAGGCTGGGGGTTCGAGTCTCCAGGAGGAGTTTTATTTTGGGTTTTTTTTAGGCCTCGGCCGAGATTAATCTGTTTAATAGTTGCGTTCCTGGCGATGTTTCTAAAATTTTTCATCCTACAGTGTCTGGATATCTGTATTTCTCTGTACTGTTTGATGCTAGGATATATCAGGAAAGGAGGTGTTCACACACATGCACGCACGCGTGCGCGAACACACACACACACACACACACACACACACACATACAGAGAGAGAGAGAGAGAGAGAGAGAGAGAGAAAACACACACACACACACACACACACACACACACACACACACACACACCACTCTCTCTCTCTCTCTCTCTCTCTCTCTCTCTCTCTCTCTTTCACTCACTCATTCACGCTATAGATAAATGGATGGATAGATAAATAGATAGATGATAGATGGATCTATATATGTGTGTGTGTGTGTGTGAGGGGGGGGGGGGGGGGGGGAGAGCGAGCGAGAAAGAGAGAGAGAAGATGGGATGGGAAAGAGAGGGGGATAAACTCGGTATTGGGGAGGGAGAGTGGGGGATGAAGAGCGTTCAAGAAACAGTCGAATGAACGATGCACTAAGTAAACTGGCCAGTTTTTGACCAGAACGTTCAGCTTCAAAGAGAAGAGATGACAACGATTTTCTCCGGTAAACATGTCGCTTTTGAGCACGATGCAGGAAAGCGGATGTGACTGTCAAGTATTTATCGCCGACGCACATGATTTCTCTACAATATTCTTTCACTGGAGTCATTCACGCTAACCGCTTTACTCTCATATCCCGAACGGCTCCACTGCACTGTTCTGCCCTCAAAACAACGAATTTGTCTGAAAAACAACCAACACAAAACAACCTGTCAGCGTGTATTGTAATAGGTGTTCATAACTGATTGATAGCGATCAAGGTCAAGTGATTTGATACGGGCCTATCTGTCGCTCCCAGTTTCGCAAGGCGACACATGCCTTCTGTCACAATACCAACCAATGAATCGAATTTATTTCATTCAATACACTTCCTCCTACCCCCCCCCACCCCACCCCACCCCCACCCTCCACCTCCGCCACTCCCAGACATACACATACCAAATCATAATAACCTACTATCATAAATTTCAAAACTGATTTTAAAACAACACGACGTAACACGGTGATAAGACGCAGCACCGCATTTACCAGATGTGTTCTGAAGATACTGAAGACGAGTGAAAAAGAAGAGCAGTGGAAACGGGGGCAACGTGGGAGGGGGGCTGAGGGAGAGGGGAGTGAGACATGGAGGTCAGGCAGGGCTGCAGAGTATGAAGAGTGTAGTGTATGAGCGTGCGCGCGCGCGCGCGCGAGTGTGTGTGTGTGTGTGTGTGTGTGTGTGGTGTGTGTGTGTGAGAGAGAGAGAGAGAGAGAGAGAGAGAGAGAGAGAGAGAGAGAGAGAGAGAGAGAGAGAGAGAGAGCGTGCGTGAATGCGTACATGTGAGGGGTTTTTTTTTCTTAGAAAGTTCACTTTGACAGATGAAAAAAAACACACGTGAAGACAGGGGGAAAAATTAGGAAAAAAGCAGGTGCCACTTTAATAAGGTAGCACAGCGCTGTCTTGTGAGATCAGAATGTGACGAGACAGCTATAGCGTACAATGAAACACAATGCAGTTTAGCACCAGACCGAGCAATGTAACGCAAGCCAGAGTAAGACAACACAATGGAGCACAATATACGACATCACATTACTATGCAATGCAATACAATACAACACGACTTAGCACACACAATGCAATGCATTGCAATTTAGTACAATACAATTGAATACAATGTAATGCAATACATTGCAATGCAATACAAGATAATGCAATACAATGCAACACAATACAATGCAACAATGTAATGCAATGCAATGCAGCGCAATGCAATACAATGCAACGCAATGCAATGCAACACAATGCAACACAGTGCAATGCAACACAACGCATTGCAATGCAACACAATGCAATGCAACGCACTACAACACATTGCAATGCAACACAATGCAATGCAACACAATGCAATGCAACACAATGCAACGCAACAAAATGCAATGCAACAAAATGCGAGGCAACACAGTGCAATGCAATGCAACGCAATGCAATGCATCACAATGCATTGCAACGCAATGCAATGCATCACAATGCATTGCAACGCAATGCAAAACAACACAAAGCAATACAGCACAATACAATGCAACACAAGACAATGCAACACAAGACAATGCAGCACAAGACAATGCAACACAAGACAATGCAACACAAGACAATGCAGCACAAGACAATGCAATACAAGACAATCCAATGCAACACAAGACAATGCAACACAAGACAATCCAATGCACACAAGACAATGCAATGCAATACAATGCAACACAATACAATGCAAAACAGGACAATGCAACACAAGACAATGCAACACAAGACAATGCAATGCAACACAAGACAACGCGATGCAAACACAAGACGATGCAATGCAACACAACACAATGCAATCCAATGCAGTGCAACACAATGCAATACCTTCGGCCTTGCTGACTGCCACTGTTCCACTGGCATTACAGAGGGGGACACACTGGACCAGGTGTTGGTATGTGCTGCAGGACGACAGGCACTGTCGTCGCCATAAAAAACAAAGGAGAGAACAAAGCGACAGAGGAGGCGGAGCTGGCCGACAAGCGCCATGAGATCAGAACCGGAGATCAGAGCCGGTTCGAAAGTAGGTCACGAAGAGTGAATGTGTCACGTACTACCACTGAAGGAGGCGGCTGCCCTCTTTGATGCTTTCGTACCATAAGACAAAGTAGAGCTGTAGAAGATCAACTTTTGGATTGTGTCGACGTTTTTTTTAATTGTTATTTTTTTCGTGATGTAACAGTCAAAAGATGAAAATTACCAGACTGTACATTCCGCCCAATGCCATTTACATACTTTCTACGCAAGCCCTCTTTTTCGAATCATCAGAGGACTTGGAATAAACGGTTATCGGAAACGTGAATGGTGTAGACAGATTTTTGACAAAAAGGAAGCTTCTAAGTGAATATGTACTCACCTAGTTTTTATCGTGTGTGTGTGTGTGTGTGTGTGTGTGTCCCCATTGTCAACTTTAAATGTGACATTCTTTCCAATTTCTAGCGCTAGCCTTGTTAAATTGGAGAAGAATGAGTATTGTGAGACATTTCTAGCCATTCCCTGTTCGAAGATGTTGCCAAATGGCTATGGCCGCGACTCCGTGAATGACTTTATCTCCAAAACATACTAGAACTGAAGTTTAGTTTATTTCATTCTTTAACGGTATATACCAAGAGTAACTGCTGGTCGTAAATGCAGAAACAAAAAAAACGAAAACCTTCCCTAAACGTAAACATCAAACCATACATAAACTATGCAGATACGATATGACTTGGAACGGCCGGAACAAATCTTATTAACACGTGTAGGTCAAGAAAGGAAATAATGAAAGTGCCGAGATGCAGAGTCAAAAGGTTTTGTGGGTGTCAGGTGGAAAGCGAGATGCCGTGTCAAAAGGTTTTGTGGGTGTCAGATGGAAAGCGAGATGCCGTGTCAAAAGGTTTTGTGGGTGTCAGGTGGAAAGCGAGATGCCGTGTCAAAAGGTTTGGTGGGTGTCAGGTGGAAAGCGAGTTGCCGTGTCAAAAGGTTTTGTGGGTGTCAGGTGGAAAGCGAGATGCCGTGTCAAAAGGTTTTGTGGGTGTCAGGTGGAAAGCGAGATGCCGTGTCAAAAGGTTTTGTGGGTGTCAGGTGGAAAGCGAGATGCCGTGTCAAAAGGTTTTGTGGGTGTCAGGTGGAAAGCGAGATGCCGTGTCAAAAGGTTTTGTGGGTGTCGGGTGGAAAGCGAGATGATGTGTCAGAATGTGTTGTGGGTGTCAGGTGGGTAGTCCTTTGTGGTGACTTGGCCCTTTCTCCCATTTAGCTTCAATTTTTTTGCTGGCAAGCAGCTTTAGAAAATGTCTGATCGTTACATTCTGTACACTTTGATGTGTCATTTGGTTTTTACTCTTTCTTTGACAAGCATGTTCAAAAGATTCTATTTTGTAAGATTTTTGTTTGTCTTTGTAATCGTTTGTCACATAATTTTGTTCTGTTCTGTATATATTTGTATTTGTTATTCTTCTTAGGAAGTTTGTGCTTTAATCTGTTCTGGTGCATAAATTTGGAAATCTTATTCTGTTTTTTTTTTGTTTGTTTGTTTGTTTGTTTTTAATAATGTTTTTTTCTCTCTCTGTTCTTTCGCCTTTGTAAACCGTTATAAAGAGTTATGACCTGCAAACAGAATCAGTTCATCTTATCTGTGGTGGTCCGTATTTTCAGGACAAAGTGGTCCATATTTGTAACCACGTCCAGTATTATGGACCAGATTTAAAAAGATTTTCAAATGAAACTGTGCCGATTTGATTTTGTTTCAAGTTGCTAAGATAACATCCATTCGGTGACAAGTAAAATACACATCAAGTTTCTTTGTTGTCTGTCATTTCGTAATGTATTTATGGCTATCATTACAAAATGGTCCATATTTGTGGACTCTCCCTTATATGAGTCCCTCCCCTCTCTCTCCCCCTCTCTCTCTCTCTCACACACACACACACACACACACGCACACGTAAGCACGCACGCACCCTCCCCCCCCCCCATCCCCCCCTCCCCCTTCATCCCCCCACCACCACACATACGCATGACGTGCATACTCGCATGCTCGTGCACATGACGCTCGGCGCGCGGACACACAAACACGCATACAGAACACAACAGGCGCGCGCGCGCGCGCACACACACACACACACACACACACACCCTCCCCCCCCCCCCCCCCCTTCACCCCCCCTCCTCCCTTCACACACACACACACACCCTTCAACCCCCCCCCCCCCCCCACGACATGCATACTCGTATGCTCGTACACATGACGCTCGGGCGCGCGCGGACACACAACCACGCACACAGAACACCACTGGCGCGCGCGCGCGCACACACACACACACACACACACACCACGCGCTCGCGCGCGCGGGGCGCTCAACTCCGACACACATGGACACCCACCCTCCTTCCCCTTCCTCACTAGAGAGAGAGAGAGAGAGGACAACAACTGATCGACCGCTGCCTGGTTGACGTCTTCTTCAACAACCTGATGAGTTAGCTGCACAAATTGGATGGGGCTCCAGTAACGAGTGAGCGCCGAAAAAAAAAAAAGGCTAAGGTGCCATTGAGATGCTAGTGACGACAAATTCACTACTTGGCTGTTGAACAACCAGTCGATCCGTTGGCAGCTCCACCCACCCACCCCGTTTTTCTTTGAATTTCTTTTAAATTTTTGCTTTGTGCAATGCCGTGTGACCAAAGAATGAAGTGACATTCTTTAGCTGAAAGCTTGTTCGTGACCTGGGAGCTGTTTCTTTCGCAAGATTGCTGTAAACCGACGATTAGTGTACTTCCGGTAATTTCCGGTAAACGAGAGATGCACATGGCACGGACGTGTTGGGATTGAGCTGTAGTTGTGAACAGTAAGCGCTTTTTTTTAAAAAATTACATTTGTGTCGCATGATCGATTGAAAACAGAGTTTAATTCGATGACATTTTGCACCCAAGTATCACTGTAGCTCTAAGAGAGAGAGAGAGAGAGAGAGAGAGATTTACTTTACTCTTGTATTTCAGCTGTGTGAAAAACAACTTGAGAGACGCCTAATGCATTAATTTCTCTTTGTGAAGTAGCACGCAGAAACTGAAGTTAGTTTTTTCAGAACATCAATATGAACGATAAAATTCAGTGTTGAAACCTCACACATACACTGCCTCCCTCCCCTCAGACACACCCGTCCATCTCTCCCCCTCCTCAGTTTTCATCTTGTTTGGAAAAATCTCCATAGTGAATCATGCAGTGCGGCAGATGAATTGGGCAGCCATTTGCCATTTTTTGTATCCCAGTAACTAGTGAAGGAAAAAACTTTGATGAGTTATTTGTCGAGTTTCCTTTCATCAAGATGTTTTCTTCTCATACTGAATAAATTTCTTGCCCTCTGCTCTAGACTATTTATAAGAGAATGAGATGTATACACTTGGCCTAAGTAATAAACACCCAAAGCAAAATAACTAGTGGACCAGTAATGTAATGAATATTTATTGTAACACAGATAACCGATGGTTTTTTTTTTGTGTATGTGTGTGATTTAGTCCAAAGCTTTGATTGTATATTTTTGTAATTGTTATCTATCCAGATAAGTTTCGTTAGTCTGGAAGATGATGAACATATTATATTAGGTTGCTCTGGATTTCCCTTTTGAATATTTTTATTTTTAACTGTAGACAGTGACAGTTTAACTTAAGTGTGCATGTGCACATACCAGCTAATGAACTGATCAGTGCACTGGATTCTAATATATTCACGTGTGTGGTCATGAATGCTGTCTTCTTGTTCTTCTTCACATATATATACACACACAAAAAAAGGAGTTATTGTTCAAGTTCAACTGGTTGTCAGCGGCTTTCAGGTTTTGTGTGTTTGATATTTTACAGGTTAGAAAAATCCAAAATTTAGTGGGCATTACTGCTGCTTTCTGAAGTCTTCAGTTTTCAGTGTTAATTACAAGTAATTGGGGGCCTATTATATATTGATGATGTTTGCTATATTAAATATATTCACAGAAAAAAAAATTTATAAAATAACTTAATAAGGAAACAAGAAATCCTAACAGTTCTGAAAGAAATTTACCATTATCAGCACAGGTAAAATGCTACTACTGATTTAGTGACTACAAAGCTAAATGGATAAAACCTAGGTTTTTTTTATGTTTGTTTTTGTCATGAAGGTCTATACGTATATCTTTGTCAATAGATCAGATGTATGCAGGTATACAGATTGATGCATTCTATACTTCTAGTTCTATACAACTGTGGAATTTTATGAAATGGCTGTTCGACTGTTGACTCATGTTGAAGTGTTTACCTAGACCAGTCCAGATAATGTAGCAGGATTTCACATGTTTAAAAGAAGCTGAAAAACACATTTCTGACTGTAGTTGATGAGGTACTTTCCTCTTTCCTCTATCTGTTGCTACATTCATGAACATTTTGTAAAGCTAAAAGAAAATACTTTGTTTATATAGATATGGACATTATTTGGTGTTCACAAAGTGTTGCTAGCCCTGACTGAAATGAGAGTAAAAATTTCAGGTGTTGGTTTTGGATTGCACAAGTTCCCAGGGAAGAGACCAAAGACTAATTATAGCAACAAAAGACAGATAAAGATATATATCTTAGTTAGATGGAACAAATCTTAGATGGAACTAGGAATATTAACAGAGTTGTGGATTGACATTGCAGGATTAATGTTAAATGTCTCACTTTTTTTTTCAGGAAAGGAAAATGTCAGCAAGCAAGATTTTCACTGGATACCGTGCCCTTGGATATGTTAGCACTGACGTTCCCTTGGCAGTTCGCTATCACAGAAAGCACAAAGAAAACTATGTCGTCACATCTGTTGGCTGCTCCTTCCATGTATACAATGTATGAAAATAGACAGTGATACATCAAACAGATAGTAATCTTTGGACACATACATCTTTTTTGTGTGTGTTTCTCCATTTCAAACATGCTGTCTCTTTTAGCCATTTCTGCATCTCTCTCTCTGTCTCTCTCTCTCTCTCTGTGTCTGTCTGTCTCTCTCTGTCTCTCTGTCTGTCTGTCTGTCTCCCTCCCTGAATCTACTTGGGTTTGAAAATATACATGTATTCTGTTCTTTGATTCATGTCAATTTGCTTGCCATATATCATATTGTACTTTATATGCTGTTCACAACCCCTTTATTAGGGGCTATGGCCTATGATAATTGAAGAAGTGATCCATATTATAATAGATCTCTCTCTCTCTCTCTCTCTCTCTCTCTCTCTCTCTGTCTCTCTGTCTGAGTGTCTCTGTCCCTTTCACTTTCTCTCCCATGTGTCTTTGTTTTTAGCTGTCTTTTCATGAGTCTTTGTCTTTCTTTTTCCTCTGTTTCCTGTTTATTTTTATTTTATTTTATTTTTTTAGTGAGCTGACTTCAATGTGGTGATAGCCCTGATATGGGCCTTTGCAGTCGGCTGGGCTAAAAGCAACATTACTTTACCTTACCTTTATTTTGGTTTTTTTTTTTTTGTTTGATTTCTTTTACTTTCGGAAAATTTTAAATTTTCCAGTCCTCATTGTTTGGATTGTTGGCTACAGGTCTTTCTGAAGTTTGAAAGAAAAACCATGTTTCAGTTCATTTGTAGTGTAGTGTACAAATGGCATTAGTATGTAACTTAGTAGTAGTTACTCAGCCTGCATTTGCACTCTCTCTCTCTCTCTCTCTCTCTCTCTCTCTCTCTCTCTCTCTCTCTTTCTCTCTCTCTCTCTCTCTCTCTCTCTCTCTCTCTGTCACAGACACACACACACACACACACACACACACACACACACACACACACACACACACACACACACACACACACACACACATTTAGTATCTATATACACATGTATAGGCATGATTACAAGAGGTACTTGCTTTTCTTGATTACTCTGTTAATGACCATCAAAGCAGACATGTATGCTCACAGGATTCACAACTTTTTTTTTAGAGTAAATCCACTTTCAGGTTTTAATTTTACACTGCGAGGTCCATGTCTGAACTGTTAATGGACTGTGCATTTTAGTGCATTAATGATGCACACTTTGTGGATCACACTGTCCATCAAGTGAAGCATGTCTTCAGCGGCTTTCTCTGGAGATGAAATGAGAAGGAAAAGCACAGAGAACTACCAGTAATGTTACTTACAGTGCAAGTCAGAGGCTGGCAAAAGTTAAATAAACTAATCAAAAGCTAAGAGTGATAAATGAAAACTGAGTCACAACTTTTGTAAGAATTTTGTATTTAATGCATCAACATGTTTGTGGCTATCATTTAATACAGTGTGTTTGTACACATGTGTTTGTGTTTTCATGCATATATGAATGCGTTTCTGTTCATATATGAGTATATACATGCATGTGTTTTTTTTTTAGTATGACATGTGTCTGTATGTTTGTAAAGGGAGCGTGAGCAGTGTTACTCATTTTGTTAGCGTGAGAGATTCAAGATCAATGAAATCTTTCGTTTGATTTAATTAATGATTTTTCTTGTTTATTTTCAGTGTTCAAAACTGGGAATTGTCAGTGTCAGTAAGTATATGTTTGTACATTTGCTGTAAAACCAGTAAACTTGACTGATTTTTCTGATTTTAGGCTGATAAGAATTCTGGAAAATGACTGATTTTTTTGATCTTAGTAGATATGAATTCTGGGGATTAGTGTAGTTTTATTATTGCAGCCCAGGCCACTCAGGTTTTTTTTTTCAGGGCTGTTACTCTGTTAGTATGACCACATATGGGGAAAAGATCAACACTTTACAACACGCACACGCACATGCATGCACACATGCATGCATACATGCACACACAGTTGTATGTCTGTGCATGCGTGTGACACACACACACACACACACACATGCATACATATGATATACACACAAAATGTGCACACGCACGCATACATGCACGCACATACACACAGATATACGATAAGATAATGTTGCTTATAGCCCAGCCGACCGCAAAGGGCCATATCAGGGCTGTCACCACACACAGACATACACACTAGCAGTAGCACACACATATGCGTGTGTGTCCATGCACATACACACAAACATACACACTAACATGCACACACACATACACACACACTCAATTGTTTTGAGTTATTCTTAAAATACATGTGAGGTCACAGTATGTTTCTGAGAAATTCCAATAGCATATGACAGGACAGAAAAAGTGATATGCCCAATGTATTTCTGTTATGTAACTTAAGCATGTAACATGGCAGATCAGGAGTTTTGATAATAATCTGGATTCTTTTCAAGTTGATTACTTCAGTGTGGCAATGATTTGTTTCAGCTTTGAAATACAGATTAATGGAAAGTTGCTTTTCATACTATGTCTGAAACTGTTATATATAGTTAAAGTTCAGTTGAACATTATAATGCTTTCAAAGCATGTATCCCATAAAATTTGAAAAACATGCCAGCCCTTAATTGTGGTTTAACTTATATCAGTTGGAAAGTTTGATGAGGCTCCAGATATTCAATATTTGAGGGGACAGATACTGGAAAACAGCTTATATTTATCTCTTTGTTTTGTTCTTTTTGCCAAGAGCAGCCAGTTGCTATAACTGAACAAGAAACATTGTCATTGTATCTGGGAAAAAAAAAAAAAAAAAAAAAAAATTAGGCACATGCACATAATTTTATATATACACATGTATGCTTTCCTTCACTCCCTCTCCCTATCCACTCCCCCCTACTCACCGCCTCACACACACACACACACACACACACACACACACACACACACACACACACACACACACACACACACACACACACAGAGCATTAGAAGAGCCCCACCCATGTGATGGCCCCAGTTTCTGTCTTTCAGGTGACATTCACCCTGACCGTATCACTGTGCTGGCTGCAAGTCAGCGCCATATTTTCACTGCCTGTGGGAACACCATTCGATGTTTTGACAAAGGCAGAAAGGTGTGTTTTGATTGGTGGTAGGTTTACGCAGACAAGTGCTATGTTAATCTCTTGTTTTGTAGGTTTTGCTGTAAGTTACCAGACGTTGGATTTCTTTTTTTTTTTTTTTTTTTTTTCATCCAGGATCTAAAGAGACATTTTAAGGTTTCTTTAAGAAAGGAACTTGTTCCTGATGAAAACAAAAACAGTTTGGATCTAAAGAGAAACGTTTTAAGGTGTCTTTCAGAAAGGAACTTGTTCCTTATGAAAAAAACAAGAACAGTTCTTTATTCATTTGGAGTGTGGATATTGTTTTAGAAAATAAAGTATGGAAAAGATTGACGATGCAGTTCTTTATTCATTTTACGTATATTTTATATTATTATGCAGTGAACAAAATGTCTTGAAGTTGTTGCCTTGCTTAATATGCTATATTTAGCAATAATATGTTTACACACCTGCAGTTTTATCTCTCTCTTGCACAGTGTGAAGTTACATTTCGTGATTCATTTCCAGAATTTCTCTGATAAGACCGAACAGTGTAATGATTGTATTGTGTGCTCAAAACCTTATACTGACTTTGCAAGGATCAGTGTATGTGTGTGTTGACAGGCCATTCACATTTACCAAGGTCATAACAATGATGTGACCTTGTTACTGCCCTTTGGTCGTCACCTGATCTCTGTGGACAGCGGGGGAGTGATGCTGGTGTGGGATGTGCACTCTGAAGGTCAGTGTTGTCCAGCATCTGGCCAGGTGCTCTTTTTTTTTTTTTTTTTAATGGTAATCATTCTGACTGTGTGTCAGGTATTGATTGTGCTCTTTGAATACACAGACGGACAGAAAGACACACACACACATGCACACACACACACACACACACACACACACACACACACACACACACACACACACACACACGCCCACACACACACACACACACACACATGCCCATACACACACACACACACACACACACACACACACACACACACACACACAGTTTTGCTGGCTCACTCCTTTCCCAAAACATTAACAGTGAGTCAATTTCTTTTTGTAGGAATTTGATCTTAGATCTTCAGGCAAGGTACATAACACTCCGGACAACAAATATGAACGAGCAATCACTTTATCTTCAGTGTCCAGCTTGGGCCGAATTGGATGAAGATAAGTGATTGCTTGCTTATTTTCGTTGTCCTAACTGTTGTATATCTTGCCTGAAGAAGACCTAAGAGGTCAAAACGCATCATGTTTTGTCTTGTGATTCGTTTGCAAACGTTTTTTTTGGCGGAGCTTTAGCATTAATTTTTTTAGTTTGTTCAGATTTACATCCGCAGTTGCCTCACTTCGCAACTAGTTATAACTTTTTTTGTATGCTTTAAGGAACGCAACAACAACAACAACAACAAAAACAAAAAGCATTTTTATTATGCATCCAGTGGGTAAATGTGAAAGTGTTGTGTGCCCCAGTGGGGATACAGGCAGCTCTTACCGTTTACATCGTAACCCCACCTCAGGAAATCCTGCGGTAGTGATTAATTTCCTCCATTGTCACTTTGTGACTCTGTCATTTTTATTTATCTTTCCTACATGACATCCACTGTTTTTTCTGCCAAACCCTCTGTTCTTGACAATTTAAACACATTTTTTTCTCTTGTTACAGTTTATAAGACGCCCGCTTTTTAGTTATAATGTGGTGAGTGGATGCTGTCCTTAGCAGATGATAATACTATTAATAGCTCTCCATTCTGCTGGGTTTCTTTACCCAGGGCTTACTTTAGGCACCATTCTGTGTATTTTGAAATTTTTGTTTCGTTTGTTGATTTGTTTGTTTAAACCTGGGGTGATGAATAAAGCTGAATGGCTTGGAATGAGAGCTTAGCATAGTGTGTAGTTTAGTTGTTGTGGTTTAAATTGATGGAAATATTTTGATGGTAGCACTAGTGCATTTGTTCCTGTTTCTTCTTTCAGGACAGAATTGCTTTATCCTTGTAGTGACAGCCCTAAATAGGTCATGTGTGATCAGCTGGGTTATAATGAAACTGACAGAAGTGTTGTGCATGGTTCTTGCATGATTGCAGACTGAAACCATGTTTAGTGCGTGCATTGTTGAAGTTGTGAAAAATTGTCTGTAGTCTTTGAAAAAAAAAGACCACACATATGCTCTCTCTCTCACACACACACACACACACACACACACACACACACACACACACACGTTTTCCATTTCACTTAGTTGGCGGATTTCATTGGGACTGATGTTCTGCAGGTATTTTTTTGACAATGGAGTTTGAGGTGACACATTTTGAGGTCACTGCTGCGGTTCACCCCTGTACCTACATGAACAAGGTGCTACTACTGGGCAGTCGGCAGGGCTCACTGCAGCTGTGGAACATTCTGCACAACAACCTGGTGCACACCTTTGCTGGCTGGGGTCAGCAGGTCACTGTGCTGGAACAGGTGGGTCAGGGTGCTGGTCACTCCTTTGGAATGGGACTTAAAGGGAACAGACAGAATGGTGAAACAGGGCTGGGGAGTGGAAGGGGGGGGAGGGAAGATGGTGAAAAGGAAACGCCAAGATAGAGGAGATTCTCAATTATTGCTTTATTTTCGTATGTGACATATGCCCTGTGTATGTGACGGTGGAGAAGATTTTGATATGCAAAAAGAAAAAAATCTGAATGATTGCGTTATGTGGATTCATTGCTGTTAGTGTTACGGCATGTGACAGTGGAAAGAGAAAAGAAAAGAAATGTGGGGACAAAAAAAAAATTCTAAATGATTGGTTTATTTGGATTTGTTGAAGTTACAGTTTGTGTGACGTGTATTATTCATGACATGTAAAATTATTCAGTAATGTTGTCTGTAAACACAGTGACACATGGATGGATAGGAAAAAAACAACATTGCATTTATTTCATGTTTACTGCAATAATGTTGAGGGTATCACTCAGGTCAAGTTGATAGTGGCCCAGCTGATGACAGAGGATGACTAGAGCTGACCTGTCTTCCTTTCATACCGTCTGTGTTGTTGCAGGCTCCAGCGGTGGATGTGCTGGCAGTGGCCTGGCTGATGGCCGTATCCTGGTTCACAACTTCAAGTACGATGAGACCATCATGAAGTTCACCCAGGACTGGGGGCCCGTCACGGCCACTGGCTCTTTCCGTGCAGGTCAGTGCGCAGTCTGCATGTGTCATCACTGGCAGCGTTCATCTATGAAGGGCTTGTGCTGCGTAGAAACTGTCTTCATAGGTGTTGATGAGTATTGCACAGTAACAGGTCCTGTGGAAGAAGAGCTGTCAGTGTATGCCCAGATTGCATACACACATGTTTATTGTCGTGACATATTTTCACTCACAGTGAGATTAGACAGTATAGTTTTTTTTTGTACATTTTCTGAGAGAAAAACCATTTCCCGTCAGGGAAGGGAGAAATCCTTTGTTCCCCTCACTGTGGAGAGTTTATCCTGTGGTGCAGCAGATGAAAAATCAGACATATATGTGCCAACGTGTTTATGTGGAATAAAGGAATTAGGTGGGTCATGGTCAATAGTCGGCTTATTCTGTGGACTGTTTGACCTTGTGATGATGGTCGATATGAATGTTAACCTTTTGTTGTGGATTGAGAGAAATTAAAGAATTATATGAATGTTAACCTTTAATATGGGTTGAAAGAAATGAAAGAAGAACTGTTTATTGGCAGATAAAGCACCAACCATGGTGACAGGAAGTGCTGCTGGCCATATGGCATTCTGGGATCTGGAGACAAAGTCGCTGAAGAGTCAGACCCTGGAGGCTCATGGGAAGGCTGTTAGCGGCATGCAGTGTTTGCCCAATGAACCAATCATGGTCACATCATCAGGGGACAATTCCTTGAAGGTCAGACAATAGGGACAATGTCTTTTGTTCACTCATTTTCAATTCATATTTGTTCATACCACTGCTACTGCTATTGCTTCTGCCACCGCCACCGCTGCTGCTGCTAGTACTACTACTGCAACTACTAGACTACTACTACCACTACCACCACTACTCTACCCACTACTACTACTACTAATACTGCTGCTGTTATCAAGTGTTTAAAAAATAAAAAATAAAAGCCATAATTCAGTATGAAATTTGCATATGTTTAACTTGCCCAAGGAAACAGAAGGCAGTATGTGGTAAACTATGTGAGTGTGCAGTGTATTCAGGCTTTAAGCAAGAAACAAAGGGTAAGAAATGACCTGCATATTCAAAGCAGCACTATGATGCGCTGTATTCAGTGATGCTAATAGTAAAAATGATGTTTGCAGGTGTGGATTTTTGACCAAGCAGATGGAGGGGTGCGTTTGCTGCGGATGCGTGAAGGTCACAGTGAACCACCCAACTTCCTCCGTCACTATGGCAATGATGGCCGCAGCATTCTCTGTGCTGGTAAACTGAAAACTCTGAAATTAATCTGATTAACTGAATAGAAATATGTTGTATCCAAGGTGAAAAAAAAGTGTATTGTGTCACCATTTCCCCTGAACAGGATTAACATGTGAAGTTGCATAAAAAGATGTGAGGCATCAAGACAAATGAGCTAGTGAAGGCATGTTCATTCATGTAAAGCTATTAAGTTTGTTTTGGAGTGAAAAGTTGGTCAAAGCTTTTGTATGTGTGTATATGTGCGTCTTTACCATACTAAAAGTGAGTAAAAGTTTGTTTCCATTAGACAGTTTAGATATTTTGAGACATTGAAACATAGTATTCCTTGAAATTAATAGACATTCACACTTTTCAGGTAAAGAATGTTTTACATTCTGTCTTTAAAAGACGAGAAAACAAAGTGTTGAAAAACTCAAAAAACGGCCTGGCAGCAGAAAGGTCTATGGAGAAAAAAAATCCAGGCAGACAAATGTTACAGTTCAGCTCTGAACAACTGATACTTTGGGTATGCTGGGCTCCATCCAGGTGGTGCTGCTGGGATCCACACCTGCTCCTCCTCAGTGGAGAGGCGTCAGAAAGCTTCTGGTGGTGCAGTGTTCCCTCTGACAGTGCTTGCTAGCCACTTGTATGGATCTCCTGAAGTGCTTGGTTGCGTCTCCATGTGTACCATCCCAGGGTTAGAGTTGCTTTGCATGAGTTCAGGACATGTTCCAATGTCTGTTTGCCCTGACAGAATGGACACACAGAGTCCTCTGATTCCACCTGTTTCACCAGGTTTGACAGGAGGTCATAATCTGAGAATGAAGATGGTCCTAAGAGATGCCACATGCCCTGTGTCAATCCGGATGATGCTTTTTTGGAGTGGGTTTTCCTGTGTGGTCCATTGCCCTTGTTGGCCTTCTGGAGTCTCTTGGTATTCTTATTTCTTTCAATTCCTGTATTACCATGTCTCTCTCTATGATTTCCCTTTTGCCTTTGGTTGATCCCAGTCCCTGTTGGTTTAGTTTGTGTGTGTCCAGTTGTTGCTCTGATATTAAGATTTTCATATTAAGATTTTTCTTTGTGATATCTACTGTCTCCTTAACTTTCCAGTTTCTGTATGGTTTTGATCTGACTTGATCTTACAGCTTGGTTTCCCAAGCCCTGGAGCATGGTTGGTGACCTTACTTTTTACTCTGTGTGTGACTGGAGGACGGATTTCAGGAGCTGCTTCAGCTTTTGGTCTGCAGCAGTAAACTGTGACGTCATGGAGACCTGGTGGTACACCAGACCATGTTCTTGTGTGCTTATTGATTGTGGTAGTACATGTTGATTTAGTACCTGTTGATTGTGGTTGTACATGTTGATTGTGGTAGTACTTGTTGATTGTGGTAGTACTTGTTGATTGTAAGTAATAATTGTGGTAGTACAAGTTGATTGTGGTAATACTTGTTGATTGTAGTAGTAATTGTGGTAGTACAAGTTGATTGTGGTAATACATGTTGATTGTGGTAGTACATGTTGATTGTGGTAGTACATGTTGATTGTGGTAGTACTTGTTGATTTTGGTAGTACTTGTTGATTGTGGTAATACTTGTTGATCCTACAGCCCTGATGTGGCCCTTTGTGGTCGGCTGGGCTATAAGCAACATTATCCTAACTTGTTGATCGTGGTAGTACTTGTTGATCGTGGTAGTACATGTTGATCGTGGTAGTACTTGTTGATCGTGGTAGTACTTGTTGATCGTGGTAGTACTTATTGATTGTGGTAGTGCTTGTTGATTGCAGTAGTACATGTTGATTGTGGTGGTACTTGTTGATTGCAGTAGTACATGTTGATTGTGGTAGTACATGTTGATCGTGGTAGTGTATGTTGATTGCAGTAGTACATGTTGATCATGGTAGTACATGTTGATTGCAGTAGTACATATTGATCGCGGCAGTACAAGTTGATTGCAGTAGTTCATGTTGATCGTGGTAGTTCATGTTGATCGTGGTAGTTCATGTTGATCGTGGTAGTACATGTTGATCGTGGTAGTTCATGTTGATCGTGGTAGTACATGTTGATCGTGGTAGTACATGTTGATCGTGGTGGTACATGTTGATCGTGGTAGTACATGTTGATCGTGGTAGTTCATGTTGATCGTGGTGGTACATGTTGATCGTGGTGGTACATGTTGATCGTGGTAGTACATGTTGATCGTGGTAGTACATGTTGATCGTGGTAGTTCATGTTGATTGTGGTAGTACATGTTGATCGTGGTGGTACATGTTGATCGTGGTAGTACATGTGATCGTGGTAGTTCATGTTGATCGTGGTGGTACATGTTGATCGTGGTAGTACATGTTGATCGTGGTAGTTCATGTTGATCGTGGTAGTTCATGTTGATCGTGGTGGTACATGTTGATCGTGGTAGTACATGTTGATCGTGGTAGTTCATGTTGATCGTGGTAGTTCATGTTGATCGTGGTAGTACATGTTGATCGTGGTGGTACATGTTGATCGTGGTAGTACATGTTGATCGTCGTGGTAGTTCATGTTGATCGTGGTAGTTCATGTTGATCGTGGTAGTACATGTTGATCGTGGTGGTACATGTTGATCGTGGTAGTACATGTTGATCGTGGTAGTTCATGTTGATCGTGGTAGTTCATGTTGATCGTGGTAGTACATGTTGATCGTGGTGGTACATGTTGATCGTGGTAGTACATGTTGATCGTGGTAGCTTAGCAGAGGTCAGAGGAGTGGGATCAGAGTGAGCTGCAGCCACCAGACCTGGCATTTTCCAGGGAGGCCACTCTGGTCCATGATCTGCAGGCTTTTTTTCTGCTGTTTGCTGTTTCCTTTCCCGCTGTGTCTTCCAAGGAGCCATTGTACCAACTTCTGAGGCTCTGGATCGGTTCTTCTAGCTCTGTTGAAGTTGTTTGGCAGGCCACTATGGTGGTAACTGGCTGCTTTTCCTTTCTGCAGAGAGAGGCTTTATGATTTCTTTTGCTTGAAAGTAATTGTGGAGGAAGCAGCTAACTGTCTAAGTGATTGAGTATTTTGTGTGTTTCATCTCCTTGGTGGAAAGGAAAGTTGTGTCATCTTTGGGGCATTGGGTATCCATTCCGGAGGTCTATACTGAAACATACACACTTTTTAAGGAAAAGAACCCCTCTTCTTATTCTTTGTGTTACAAGAGAAGTTAATGAATATTATTAAGCAAACTCATTGGCTGTATTTGACTTGCATTGCTGTAGATAGTAGATGTTCAACAGCATTGAGTGTTCAACAACGTTTTGAAGTACCATTGAAAGAAAAGGTTATGTCGTCACAAAGAAAAGCAGGAAATGAGACATTGACTCTGTTCATGAATTGCAATTAAAAAAAAAAAAAAAAGAAAGAAAGAAATGTGGAAGTTTGTGTCTCCTGTGCAGGTCAGGACAGCAGGCTGCACCTGTTCTCCACGGTCCATGACAAGCACAACAAGTGTCTGGGCAGAGCTTACTTCAACAAGCACACCAAGGTGAAAAGGGACCGGCAGAAAATGCCACCAGTCACAGTCTTTGCTGCTGGTGAGTCACACTGGCAGAGGTCGGGGCCCATGTCTGGCCACACATGCACTGAGTCAGTGTTAACACCTGATTGTCGCCAGTCATGTCACCTACAATGTGAAGTGTGATGGACTGCTTCTCTTATCTTTTCTGTGTGTGAAACTGTGAATGACTTTCTTAGTGTACATGAATGAGCAGTACCACAGGAAGACTCTGAAATCAGTACTTCGTATCCCACAAGAGAGAAACAAGGTTTGAGGTCTTTCCACCCTGCACCCTACGCCAGGTCAGACGCATGTGAATGCATGTGGTCGCCTGCATCTGGCCAGAGGTTGGGCATCAGCCTTGGTCCAACCCTAGCACAGTTAACGCTTATCCTGTGTGTAAATGATAAGCACCTGCAAATATTTTTAAACTTCACCAGGACATACTAGTATCATATGCTGTGAGTGAATTTCAAATGATTTAGTGAGTTTTTAACCACTGTCGTTTTCTTCCAACAAAATATGCCAATAAAGTGATGTCACAGGGAGGCAAGTTGTTGATGAAATCATAAGGGATGTAATGGTGTGTGTGTATGTATGTGACTTCCACTTCATTCATTGTATATCTGTCTTACATGAACTTATGTCAAAAACATGTAGACATACTTTGCATTATTTAGGTACAGGAACATTCTATTTTGATGTTACATGTGTGTAGCAGTCAATATGCACCGTTGAAAATGTCGCAGAATCAAACCGGGAGAGTGACTGGGACAGCGTGGTGGCATGCCATCGAGGGCTGCGCATGGTGACGACATGGAACACACAGAAGGGATCCATGGGGCAGTACAAGCTGGACTGCCAGCGATTTCATCATGGCAGTCAGCATCGCCACACCACTGCACAGGTACAGTGTGGGATCTGCTGCCCTGTGGAGATGGGGGTTACTGTGTATCGTGATGAGAAGGGTTCTTGGAGAGACAAGAGAGTACAGTGTTCTGTAATGATGGTTTGTCTGGCAGGTAGAAAATGTTTGTTATTTCAGATATTTTTATTTACATTCTTGATTACAAAATCTTGTTTTCTTTTGGTTACAAACTCTTGTTCTCTTTTCATTATTAAAGAATTATAAAATGCCCATGTTAAGACAAAGGAACAAAGAATGGGAAGATTGCTGGACAAAGAAACCAGGTCTCTTTGATACAGAGTATGATATGGGGAACACAATAAAGAAAAGAAAACCAGTGAAAGAAAAGACAGAGAGAGAGGCAGAGACAGAAGGAGAAGGAAAAGGAATGAGGAGCTGGGAACAACAATCGTGAAGAAGAAAGCGAAAGAGAAGCAGACAGAGGAAGAGAGAGATGTGTAGGCCTTGATGACCTTCAAAGCAGTACACATTACACTGTATAAGGTTATGGATGATATTGGTTGAGCCTTGACTTTAATTACATCAGAAATATATGGACAAAAACAAGGTAAATATTTATGATTATAATGTATTCATGATTTAAGTCAGCAACCAAAGGTTTGTACCAAAACCACTGAAAGACGAGAACATAGAACATTATCTTACGTGTAATATTCTGTCTGGGCTTTCATTGATACTTCAACTTATTGTTGTAAACATGCTAAGTGGATATGTTTTTGTTTAATGTGTATAGATGAAATTATTGATGAGCCAGTTGAGGATTGTGTATAGGGTATGTGTTTGAGGGTGTCTGTTAAAATTTAGCAGTGTGTGTTTGAGTATGTACTATAGGATGTGTGAATCTCAGAATGCCAGTCTGGTTTGTGAAACAGGCATTGTATAAGGTGTATTGAATAATTGTTCACCTTTAGATAATCTTCAGTCCAGGTAAATGCTTAACAATGATGCTAGTCTTGTTTTCACGATTTCTACATTCTCAGAAAACTTTCAAACATTTCAGTTTTAAAAAAACATTTGGATTTGAAATGGAAATTGTGTTCCATGTTTTGTTATGTTTGTTTGTTTACTTGCTTGTTGGTAAATAATGCCTGGTATCTTGTTGGTTGGTTTGCAAAGTTTCTTTTTCACTGGAGCATTTATACAATGTGGTGTGTGTGTCCCCAGGCTGTGGATATATCGCCCTGTGGGAATTATGTTGCCGTTGGCTACAGTTCCGGCCACCTGGACATCTACAATCTCCAGTCAGGGAAACATCGAGGTTCCTTTGGCAAGCCGCTGGGTAGGTTGTCCTGCTGGTCAGCGTCTTGTTGTCCGAGTGAAATGGAGGAAAGGCAGAGAAAGCAATACATACACTGTGATCATTATTTCCTGGAAATTACAGGGTCACACTGGGTGTGCAAAACTTGTTTCCAAATTTTCAAGGAGTTGCTGAAATATTCAAGGTGCCAACACACACACACACACACACACACACATATGAGCGCACCATGACTGGTTCACACACATGAACACACTGAATAAGATAGGAATGGATGTGAAAAGAGGAGCTAATGACAAAGTTAATAAAATATGTCAGATTGTGCTAAACAGTATCTGTTCACTGAAGTCAGATGCAATATTCCACTGTTAGTTAAGTATTATTAGCTAAAGTGAATAAATATGTGCACATTTGTAGTCAGGATTTTAACAGTGAAACTTACAGGGATGGTCGCTTTGATTATCATCATAGTTGAATCAGTTAGAATTTCCTCTACTGGAGCTAGTTTACAAGACTGCAGATACCAAGCAATGATAATCTAAGTCTGATGACAAACGAGGTGAGCGATGAAAATTCCTGGAATCCTTGATGAAACTGTGCAGGCTGGCCACTCTTGTATCGAGTTCAAAATATTTCTCTGTCCATGCAGTGTAGCCATTTTGATTGTCTGACATGGTATTGCATTGGCTGTTCCATTCGCTGGATTTTCACCTGGAAGCCACACAGATGAGCTTGGGATTTGGATTATGTAAAGCTGAATATCATATGGTTCGCCATGCTTTTCGTTGTTTGATTGAATCATAATCTTGAGGTCCAATCCTAGACTGGGTAGGCTGTTTTGAAAACTTGTTTGTTGTCAGTGGAGAGGAGTTCTCAAATGGAAGTTTTTCATTGGTTCAGCATGTTCTAAGCTAAAGCAATGATAAAATTTAGGTTTTTTTTATTGACTTAGATCATGGCAGATTGGATGAAAGTGCTTTTTTTTTATGCACTGCTTAAAAGTTGAGGAGAAAATCATTGCATCAGGGAAATTTTGGAGTATTTTGATGATGCACTGGCGTGAACTCTAGTGCATCAGAAGGGGAATGAAGGTGCCAGAGATGCACATTTCTGCATAATGATTATCACTGATCGGCACAATCACATGAGAACAGAGTGAAATATGTTGTATTCATATGTGTGCAGTTTGGATATTGCTAGGCTACTCCGTGGCATTTGGTTTCATCATTAAAAAGTATCAGAAAGGAAGTTCCTGCCAGTGGAACTAAAAACTCATATGAATGACAGCGCTACATGGCAGCCCCTAAATGTTAGAATTGTTGGTCATTAGTTCCTTGCTACACCACGTGATTGTTTTACTGCTTTATGGGAAAGCGGAGCTGGTTGTGCTGTGTGCAGCTCACAGTGGTGGTGTACAGGGCGTGACCTTTGATGCCTGCAACATGCTGCTGGTCAGCACTGGGACTGATTGCACCATCAAGATCTGGCACTTTGGCTCCAGAGATAAAGCCCGTGTCATGCTGAAAGAGATCAAGATGACTGATGACATCCGTCGCATACTTTTACACAGAGAGACAGGTAATAAAAAAACAAAACAAAACAAAAACATTCATATCGTGTGTGAGGATTTGAGGGAGAGATCTCTGTGAGAAGTACTGAACATTTACAAGTGTTTCTGATTGGTCAGCTGTCTTCTTTCCCACCCTGTTTTTAGATGAAAGGTTGGATATGTATGCCTTCCTCAGTTCCCCCTTACAATCCGCATAATAGAGAGGGGTTGAGCAAGAGGAGGAGGGGGGAATAAGGAAGCAAGGGATGTAGGGAAGGAGGCTTGGAGTTGGTTTGGGGGGTATGGTGGACAGACTAGGGGTTGTGTGAGGAGATGGTAGAGAGAAGATAGGACATTGGAAGCCTAACTGGGAATGGTGGTGTGGCCTCAGTTCCACTGACTGATGGTGCATGGAAGGAAGGAGTTCTTCTTGGTGCTGGTTGTACGGGCAGGAAGCAGGTAGGACGACTGATGAGAATGTCAAGTTGATCTTGTTGGAGAAACCCTGAGGCTTGTTCCTGTCTACGCTGTACCAAAGAGCTTTTCTGTTTGAAATTGTCACACTTTCTCTGGAGTGCCAATGAAATCGAAGCCTCTGTCGATGCTGACCCAATAGGCTTTTCATTCAGAATGCAATCAATATGTCTGGTGTACCAACAAAATAGAAGCCTCAAGGTAACAAGGCTGTCTGTACTGTACTGGTTGGGCGATCAGAGGCCGTGTCTCTCAATAGCTGTCATGTGATTTTGTTTATTCTAACTTTTCATTAACCTAGAAGGTTTCGTCTCCATGCACTGAATGTCTGATGATCATCATAGAGACAGAAGATGGCTTTATTGATTTGTTTCCCGTGACCTCTTTCCCGTGCTTCAAATGAATGCTGTATGTCCATCTTTGGCCTGGGTAGAATGCCATATGGATGGATGTGCACTGAACGTCCCAAACACATGCTGTTTTCACTTTCACTCAGCATTGCATAGAAAGCCAAGTTGAAGTATTTTTTCTTGCGTCTGTCATATTCTGTTACTTGAATGGATCATGGAAGTTGAATTGAACGATCCTGTTAATCTGGACTTGGGAAAGAAGTTGATCCATATGACAGCATCTGCCTAGTGGATAACGTGTTTTCTTTTCTCTTGTGTTTGTTTTCTAGGATTTTTTTTCTTTTTTTTTCAATGCATTTTTTCTTTTTACATGAAGTTTGTGGAATTATGGACCATTGCTGTTGAAAATTTTATTAATTATTTTCACTCTTTGATTGATTTCTTTCCTTTCTTTGTTGTTAAGCCTTCATACATGGAAAGAAGATAATGAACTGTTCCTTCTGAAAGCAGAAGTATGTGCCTTAAGCCTAATGAGCCTTTGTTGTGGTTGTTTTGACAATTTCTTTTGATTGATTACTATTTTTTCATGGTTTGTTAGCAATGAATTGAGATGGAAAAGGAAAAAAATTAGATGCTGTTTTGCTGTGTATTTTGCCTGCACACAGGTGCAAATTCCATATGCAGCAAAAGGGTAATAATCTACTTTCATTGGGTTTGCACATGGATGTTTGCAAACGATTTCCCCTGTTCAGTATGTCCATGTAGGTCAGAAAGTGACAGAAACATAGAGGGAGAATGGTGGAAGCTGGGGGAATTACAGAAGTTTTGTGTCACTGTCAAATAGCATTGAAACATTTCTGTGAATGTGGTCAGAACATGTATAGTAGACGAACCAGTACCTGTGTGTGTGGGCTTTGTTGACAGTAACCTGCTGGCCTGCCTGCTGGCTGACTTCACCAGTGTGCGTGGTGGACCTGGACACTCTGCGCACTGTGAGAGTCTTCAGGGGAACTCCAACACCATCACAGACATGGTACGCTTCTCTCGCTGATGATTGTTGACGATTTAGCTGATATGATTTTTTTTCTTTATTTTGTTGGTCTATGAGACCTGAAATGTTTCATTTATCCAAGAGGACTTTGGTTTTTGTGACTATTGCTTTGTCATCTTTCTAAACTTTTCAGCGACTGATGTGTGCAAGTGTTCGTTATCTTTGGCACGGGTGGCAAGAACACACTGTTACCTTTCTTTCTCAACTGTTTAGTATTGAAACAGGAATTCGCCACAACAAGTATTTTTAAAGACTTGCATGTGCAAACCAGTGCCGTAG
>JADBJO010017023.1:27500-38838 GCA_016801955.1 Conus betulinus | reverse complement strand
GGTGTTGTGGTGGGGGTGGGTGTGTGTGTGTGTTGTGTGGGTGTGGTGTGTGTGGTTGTGTGCTGGATCGAAAGAATGTTGATGTTGTTTATTCGTCGCGTGAGCAGCTTGAGTATACGACAGATTATGTCAGTGTGAATATTTTTTCTTCTGTGGAATCACAAAGCAATGGTCTTTCATTCGCAGTATCAAACAGGTCATCCAACCCAACTCATGGCAAACACTGCACTTAAATGCGAGTAAGCCCCTCTGGTATGGACAACTGCCTTACTCCTGGCTAGCACGGACGAGGCCATGCACTGTGGCAATGTGCACCCTGGGCCAGACGTCCCTGATGGCCCGCTCCAGAGCTGTTGCTGCTGCATCTCGCTTGGGCTGCATGCATCTGGCCTAGGCTGTATGTATCTGGCCTGGGCTGCATGCATCTGGCCTGGGCTGCATGCATCTGGCCTTTGCTGCATGCATCTGGCGTGAGCTGCATGCATCTGGCCTAGGCTGCATGTATCTGGCATAGACTGCATGTATCTGGCCTGGGCTGCATGCATCTGGCCTAGGCAGCACGTATCTGGCCTGTCCTACATGTATCTGGCCTGGGCTGCATGCATCTGGCGTGGGCTGCATGCATCTGGCCTGGGCTGCATGCATCTGGCCTGGGCTGCATGCATCTGGCGTGGGCTGCATGCATCTGGCGTGGGCTGCATGCATCTGGCGTGGGCTGCATGCATCTGGCCTAGGCTGCATGCATCTGGCCTGGGCTGCATGCATCTGGCATCAACTGCATGTATCTGGCCTAGGCTGCATGCATCTGGCGTGGGCTGCATGCATCTGGCCTAGGCTGCATGCATCTGGCCTAGGCTGCATGCATCTGGCCTAGGCTGCTTGCATCTGGCGTGGGCTGCATGCATCTGGCGTGGGCTGCTTGCATCTGGCCTAGGCTGCATGCATCTGGCCTAGACTGCATGTATCTGGCCTAGACTGCATGTATCTGGCCTAGGCTGCTTGCATCTGGCCTAGGCTGCATGCATCTGGCCTAGACTGCATGTATCTGGCCTAGACTGCATGTATCTGGCCTAGGCTGCTTGCATCTGGCCTAGACTGCATGTATCTGGCCTAGGCTGCATGCATCTGGCCTAGACTGCATGTATCTGGCCTAGACTGCATGTATCTGGCCTAGGCTGCATGCATCTGGCCTAGACTGCATGTATCTGGCCTTGACTGCGTGTTGCTGAGCTCCCACAGCACAGCCAGCGATGTTCGATGGGGCTGAGATCTGGTTGCCTGATGGCTACTGCATCATTCCGATGTTGTGACGCTGCAGAAGTCTGCTGTAAAGCCTGGCGGCATGGGGCCTGCCATTATCTTGCTGCTGTGAAGTGAAGTTCTTGTGTCGCAGAAAGAAAGGAACAAAAGCTGCTCTCAACACTTGGTTGACGTAGCGTTGTGCCGTGACGCCGTTGCCTCGTCCAACACCGATGTTCTGGAATACAATGGATCCAAGGACGTGATTCAGGCAGACGCATCCCAGTTCATCTTGCTCGGGTCTCTCCGGGTGTCCAGCTTTCCGGTCATGTCGGCAGCACACCGCCCACTAATTCACTTCCAGATCCTGATCCTACCATCAGCATTGCTGAAAGCGCACTGACTTTCATCAGTGAACAGAATGTTGCGCCATTATCGCTACGTCCAGTGAAGAGTTGCTGGGCAAACTGCACCCTGGCCTGCTGATGCTGAGCGGTGAGTTCAAGTCTTTTGGCGGGAAGACTGCAACGAAGGCCTCGTTCATTCAGCCGACGACAGTCTGTATGTTTATTCATCAACCTCTTGTGGTTGCCAACAACGTGTCTGGCTGTGCTGCTGCTGCGGTCTGACATGGATTCCGCACATGCTGTAGGTAAATCCAGCGATCATCTGGTCGAGTAGCAATACGTGGTCTCCACTTCTGACAAGGTCAACGTCGCCAGGAATCCGTTCCAGAGACGAGAGATTGTTGTTGGGTGTACGTCAAACGTATTTGCTACGTCATTTGGTGACGTTTTCTGCTGTCAGCTGGTCTGTTGCTCTCTCACGCTGACTTGTAGTCAGTCCTGGCATAGCTGGTTTATGAAGAGTGCAACAGCCAGAAAGCTTACGACTACTGCGATTTATAGAGAAGGCACTGGAAGTTGTAACAATTCATTAAAAAAAAAAAAAAAAAAAAAACCACGGCAGTCAGCCCATCCGTGGTTTAGACACGTGGGATCAAACAAACTCATTTCGCTCGCAGTACAGACAGTTTCATCCGGGCTTTTCACAGGACAACAACATTTGACTATACTGGGTATGACGACGACAAAACTTCAACTATAGGCTCATGATAATGGAAAATATGTGGTTTCAAAATGAGGTGACTGCGGGTGGAAACTGAAAAAAAATGACAGTAAAAGAAAAATCACTATTACCATCAAACGAAAGAACTGATGACAAAACAAACACTACACGTTTTGACCATTTTTGGTCTTCTTCAGGCAAGACGAACACCATTCTAGACGATGAAAACGAAGGACGCGGAGACAGTCCACTTCTCTCCTCAATTAGGTGCAAAACGGACGTGGAATGAAAACAAGGCGCCTGAGAGGGGAGACACAAGACGAGTTAAAATAATCAACCCGTCCCCATTGTTCGTCTTAAATGAAGACCGAAGAAGTCTATACGCGTAGTGTTTGTTTTGTAATTTGTTCTTCTTTCGTTTGGCGGTACAGTATTTCTTTTTTTTCTCAAATTTTGGAAGATATTTGGAGATATTCCTGTGCGTTACAAGTATTCCAGGTTGCAGCATGAAAGCGCCTATCACCGATGCTTCGTCATGATGTGGGGGTGTTCTCTCTCTCTCTCTCTCTCTCTCTCTCTCTCTCTCTCTCTCTCTGTATGGAGTGAGGAGGGGGTTAGGGAGGGGGCAGACGGTTGACTGGTGGGCTGTTTTCGCTTGAGAACCAGGAAGTCCCAGATTTGAAATCACCCCACAATTTCTTTCTTCAATCTTTTTTTGTTGATTAGACTTGTTTGTTTCTCTCTCTCTCTCTCTCTTTTTTTTTTTTTTTTTTTTTTTTTTAGCTCGGCAATGACTGCGGCGCCACAGGCAAGAGATGATCATCTAGACGGAAAGAATCTAACGGAGATGATCATCTACTGACGGAAAGAATCTAACGGAGATGGTCATGTGTTGACGGAAAGAATCTAACGGAGATGATCATCTATTGACGGAAAGAATCTAATGGATGATGATCATCTATTGATGGAAAGAAATCTAACGGAGATGATGATCTATTGACGGAAAGAATCTAATGGAGATGATCATCATCAGACGGAAAGAATCTAACGGAAATGATCATCATCTACTGACGGAAAGAATCTAACGGAGATGGTCATCTATTGACGGAAAGAATCTAACGAGCAAAACAAAGTAAAATAAGCGAAGATAACCAAATGACCCCCCAAAAAACCCTTCTGAATTATTCGTCGAACTTCTTTCCGTCACTAGATTACCTCCTCTTACCTGTGGCTACGCAGCTGCTGTCTTTTGGCTCAGCCCTGCTGGTCTTGGTCGACTGGGCTATAACCAACACGGCATGACTGCCTTTTAGTTGCTCATGTATAAGTTACCAAATAATATGTTCAAGTGATTCTTCCCTCTCCTTCTCCTCCTCCTCCTCTTCTTCTTCTTCAAGTGATTTTTTCCTCTCCTCTCCTCCTCCTCTCTTTCTTCTTCTTTTCTTCTTCTGTATCTCCGTGTTCTCTGTGGCATTACTACCACTCCACTCATTCCGTCCATCCCACACAGGGTCAACTGCAAAGGTTGTCCAGTCACAATCCTAGCCCCGCACTCCACAGGAAGCAATCAATACCAGGTCGTCCTGATGCACCTCACTACAGTTGATGCTGCATGGCTGCCGAGTCCCTTCGGTGGTGTTTGGGTGACCGGTGCCTGTTCCCATACAACACTTACGGGACACCTCCTGTTCAGACCCCTGATGCTGATGACAATATTTGCTCGGTCGCGGCGACAAATAATGAGACAAGCAAAGAAGGGGGAGAGTGAAAGACAATTATGAGAAAAGGGAGAGAATAAGATGGACGAGAGGAGGGTAACGAGAGGGGGGAGAGAAGAAGAACAAGGAGGAAGTGGAACAGGAGGAACATGAAGACGATCAGAATAACAGATCTGAAGCATCATCTTCATCATCCTCATCTTCATCAATCAGCATTTAAAAAAAAAAAGTCTCAAATTCTGAGACCCTTCATGCCCTACTCTCATGATGACCTTAAATTGAACTATCTTTCCACATCTATGGCCATGGTTTGGTTCTGCCGAGGTCACTGGCATCAGATAAGGCATGGGGACTGTCGTTGGACGGATGTGGTGGCGCCCTCCAAAGGGAGAGCTCGCTCACGCCAGCTCAGCAACTAAGCAAAAATTATTGTCGTCAGTCGGAGTCTTAGTAGGTGGTGCACTGGCTCAGAACAGGCACCAATGAGCACCATCAAAAAGTGACTCGGCAGCAGTGCGGTGACTCCTCTGCTAGACTGCTTCATGATGACTTGATATCGACTGCTCCCTGTGGATTGCCTGTGTCGAGACTGTGGCGGGCCCGGCCGGGCTGTGTGGTTGTGGGCGAGCACTCGGAATGAGCTGTGTGGTGGTGAACCCAAACCTACGGTGACACAGATGGGACAGCAAGAAACAAAACAAAACGAAACAGAAAGAAACAAGAAAAAGAAAAAAGAAAGAAAGAAAGAAAAGAAAGAAAAGAAAGAAAGAAAGAAAAAGGATTAACGGACCACCCGGCGACTCACCATGGGAGCCGCTGGTTTTCCTGCTGCTGGCGGCGGACTTGGCGCTGCGCGCGCTCTTGGCGCTCTTGGCGGTGCGGCCGCTGCGGACGCTGCCCCGTGTACTGCCGGTCCTCTTGAGGACCTGGTAGTGCTTCAGCACCTCGTCGTCACTGTCGCTGGACGTGTCGTCCTCGTACTGGTAGGCAGCGCCTGTGCGAGGAAGCGGCACAGACGGAAATCAGATTTGGAAAGAAAGGGTGGGGATGAGGGTGGGTGGTTGTCATCAGGTGGGATGGTTTGGGTTCCGTCTCTGTCTCTCTGACTGTCTGTCTGTTTCTCTGTCTGTATGCATGTCTCTCTGTCTGTCTGTCTGTCTCTCTGTCTGTCTCTCTCTCTGTCTCTCTGTCTGTCTGTCTCTCTCTCTCTCTCTCGCGCACACACACACACACACACACACACACACACACCGAGTCTTTTATAGAACTGGCCCACCTGGACCCTCTACAAGCACTAGTCAATCAGAATCGCTCAAAACTTGGTCACAGCACCTAACTGAATCATGTGTCCACCTGAATTCCTGCAGTGGACAAGGCCTCTCTCTCTCTCTCTCTCTCTCTCTCTCTCTCTCTCTCACACACACACACACACACACACACACACACTCACACACACACACACATGCACGGACGCGCACTCTCTTTCTCTCTCTCTCTCTCTCACACACACACACACACACACACACACACACACACATTCAGAGGCAGGCACCTACGCGGGACTCAGCAGCAGAGAATGATGAAACAACAGGCGATGGCATAAGCAGTTTTGAAAAGAATTATATATATATATATATATATATATATATATATATATATATAATGCTGAACAATTAAGTAGTGGGGGAAAACAAGTGCAGGTTAACAATTCTTCCATCATTATAGTAATGACTTGGCAAAGATTTGAAATTGAGAGGGACAAAAAAAAAAAAAAAAAATTTTGAAGATAAAGTTAATGGGAAAATGTATATCATAAATATGAAAACCCCTTCACTAGCTGCATGAGGAAACTATTGCTATCTCTCTCGAAGACAGATCTATATGTATTGCCTGCTCCGAGGCCTTTCGTCCGCTGGATCGGACTCATCAGGGAGACACGGCTGATTGTGTCTGTGCTCTTGGCGTCAGATAGAGACACACCACAGTCCATAATTCTGTGGTGTTCCGACCGCCAAGGGTTCGAAAAAGAGTCCAACAGCACCCCAAAAAGCAGCCAGCGAAAGGTAGTAGAATTTTACAAAACGAAAGCGTGGAGAGGAAAAAAGTGTTGTGAAAACTAAAAACATTACGCAAACAGTATAAAACAGTATAAAATGTAAGGGACAATCTTCGAAAGGCCTTATATATATATATATATATATGTAAGGCCTTTCGAAAGCAGAGTATGACTGGCCACGTGGCGAACAGTGAAAGGCAGACGATCCCACGCCTGTAATCCAGCAAAGGAAAATGCCCTCTGTTCTCCAGACGGGTTAATGCATGGCTCTGACACACACCGCCTGCTGTATTAGCAGATGAGCGGATCTGTTTTCTGGGACTTGGAGGCGTTAAAAAGACATGTCTGCTGTTACCAGGTGAGCGGGACTGTTTTCTGGGAAGTGGAGGCGTGAAACAGACATGTCTGCTGTTACCAGTTGAGCGGATCTGTTTTTGGGGAAGTAGAGGCGTGAAACAGCCATGTCTGCTGTTACCAGATGGGCGGATCTGTTTTCTGGGAAGTAGAGGCGTGAAACAGCCATGTCTGCTGTTACCAGGTGAGCGGATCTGTTTTTCTGGGAAGTAGAGGCGTGAAACAGCCATGTCTGCTGTTACCAGATGGGCGGATCTATTTTCTGGGAAGTGGAGGCGTGAAACAGACATGTCTGCTGTTACCAGGTGAGCGGATCTGTTTTCTGGGAAGTAGAGGCGTGAAACAGACATGTATGCTGGTGAAGAGCCAGGCTTCTTAGAAGAGGATGACCAAGAATGGAAAGCTTGTCTTCCATGCTGGAAAGGGCGATAAGATAAGATAAGATAATGTTGCTTATAGCCCAGCCGACCGCAAATGCTGCAAAGGGAGGGTCGCCGATGTCGAGATTGAAGGAGTGAGGAAACACGCTCTTGCTTTAAAAAAGAAAGAAAGAAAGAAAAAAAAAAGAGGAAAAGAAATAAAGAAAAAGAAAGAGGTAAGAAAGGCGAAAGAGAGAAAGACAGTACGAAAAAAAAAAAAGAAAGGTAGCCAGCTACTGTATAATCACATTGACCTGAGAAAGACTGACAAGATTAATTCATGAGCAGCCATGTCAAAGTATGCATATATTCCAATTCAACGCACTTGTTCATGAAAGAAGAGTGAGTTTGAAGGCAGAGGCAGAGAGAGAAGGGAAACGAGGAAGGAGGAGGAGTAGAGAGAGACAGACAGACAGACAGACAGACAGACAGACAGACAGAGCTAGAGAGACAGACAGACAGACAGATGGTATATACATTTGTTAATATTTGCAACAAAAACAATCCCTAAAGAGCAGTGTTCTGATTCTCTCTCTCTCTCTCTCTCTCTCTCTCTCACACACACACACACACACACACACACACACACACACACACACACACACACACACACACACACACACACACACACACACACACACACACTGCTATAAGCACGCGGTTTACCATAACATACCACCATGTGCACGCATTGACACAGCCTAGAAAATCACAGTGAACAGCAGCAAATTATTTATTAAATGATCAGCTCAATAACTTGCCTCTTAAATGCTCTGTACCGCTAATACGTCAATAAATGAATCACGATCCCTTGATTTTTAATTTTTATCAATAGAGTTGCAAGACCTAACATGGATTTGTATAGAACTTTAAGGGAATCTACTCCTGCCTGAGAGAGAGAGAGAGAGAGAGAGAGAGAGAGAGAGAGAGAGAGAGAGAGAGAGAGAGAGAGAGGAGAGACAGACACAGACAGACAGACAGAGTGAGAAAGAGAGTTCAGCGTGTGTGTGTGTGTGTGTGTGTGTGTGTGTGTGTGTGTGTGTGTGTGTGTGTGTGTGTGTGTGTGCGTGCGCGCGCGCGCGCGCGCGCGCTTGCACGCGCCGCGCGCGAGCGCGTGTGACCGCGTGAGCGTGCAAGTGCGCGCGAGCGTGCGTGTGTGTGTGTGTGTGCGCGTGTGAGTGATATCAGCGACAATTTTTCCCCAAGGACACACACATCCGTCTATCCACACGACCCTTCCCCCTTCACCCCCCCCCCCCCCCACCCCGCGCCTCACATAAGACAGCAACAGGCTGCAGACACAGAATGAATCCAGCAGGCGGGGGGGGGGGGGGGGGGGGGGGTGACAGAATGACAGAAGGGAAGCAGCTGCAATGTCTTCGTAACCGGCGGATTGTCCTGCTCCATTATTCCAGACCCTGGGCTCCCTCCTTGTCCGCCGGGCTTCCACACCGCAACACCCCTGATCCCTTATCTTTCTTCCTCCGACGATTCGTTCCATGTGCCCCACCACTCCACCCCCCTGCCCCTCTGTCCTCTACACCCCCGTCACACTGTTCGACATCCATCCACCTGTCCAGCGCCGTCTCCTCTTTCTTGCTGTTCCTACTTTCTCGCTTCCAGCCTGCGCCTCGGACGAGACGGCTCGTCCTCTTCGTTCCTCCTGTCGCACGGCTGCTTTTCTTGCTTTATACTGCCACTGTCACTACTCCCTTCAGCCCCCCCCCCCCCCCCCCCCCATTCCTCAGAGAGAGAGAGAGAGAGAGAGAGAGAGAGAGAGAGACAGAGACAGAGTGTGTGTGTGAGTGCGAGTGTGTGTGTGTGTGTGTGTGTGTGTGTGTGTGTGTGTGTGTGTGCGTGCGGGCGCGCGCGCGCGCGCGCGTGTGTGTGTGCGTGTGTGTGTGTGTGTGTGTGTGTGTGTGTGTGTGTGTGTGTGTGTGTGTGTGTGTGTGTGTGTCTGTGCGTGTGTGTGTGTGTGTGTGTGTGTGTGTGTGTGTGTGTGTGTGTGTGTGTGTGTGTGTGTGTCTGTGTGTGTGCGCGTGTGTGTGTGTGAGTGGGAGAGAGAGACAGAGAGAGAGAGAGAGAGAGAGAGAGAGAGAGAGAGTCTGTGGTGTGTGTGTGTGTGTGTGTGTGTGTGTGTGTGTGTGTGTGTGTGTGTGTGTGTGTGTGTGTGTGTGTGTGTGTGTGTGTGTGTGTGTGTAAAGTACGGTAATCATGCTTACAGCCCAGCCGACCGCAAAGGGCCTTATCAGGGCTGTCACCACGTTGAAGTCAACTCACAAGTCATCTACAAAAAGAAAAAGAAAAAAAGAAAGAAAAACACACCATTCACACACATCCTGTAAAATACACCTTCTAAAAAACGTGTGCGTGTGTGTGTGTGTGCGTGTGGTGTGTATGTGTACGTGCACGCGCGTGCGTACGCGCGTCTGTACTATGTGAGTGCATTCTGTGCGTGACTGTGCACGTGTGTGCACAACGAAACCTGTTTCAACACGACTTCCGCAGGCTGTTAAGTACGCTCATGAGACACTATCTTCCACGCCGTGCCACCTTCCACAGTTTACAAAGAAGAAAGGCAGATTCCGAAAGCCCCATGGCTGCATCAACAGCCCTGACACTTGCAGAAACGGGCGACTGCCACCAGTCGCTGATTCAGAGTCGTCCGGTACACCCACTGGTAGGTACCACCGGAAAGCAGTGCTACCGACAGGTTTTACCTAGAGAACGGCAAGAAGCGACCAGATGAACGGCCCCGGCGGCAATCTACAATATTTACGCTGAATACCAGTTAGGAGCGATTGTCGGATTTCCTTTAACCCTCTTTGCACGCGCCCACATACATGCGCACGAACTCTTACACATAAATGCACAAGCGCGTGCATGCGTACGCACTGCGCAAGCACGCACGCACGCGCACACACACGTGCGCGCGCACGCACACGCACACACACACACACACACACACACACACTCTTGACCTCATAGGTAAGGACGGTTGCCCTTTTTCCCCCCATTCCTTTCAAGTTTTGCATTCGTGCTTTTAGGTTGAAAGTGTTCGCGTTTTAAACCCTAGCGCTTTCAGGATTCAGGGACTTTTGATCCTTCTCACTAAGAGATGAGGGCCCTTGGGGGACCGTGCATTACAGTGGTTGAAGAATTCCTTCTGCCATTCAGTTCCCCACGACCCGGCGCCTTTGAACCCCTTCAGTTACCGCCCCTGTCTTTCTCATCCCTTCCAAGCCACTCCCTGATATCAAAAGGCAAAGGGAAAAAAAGGAAGACTGTTGGTGTGTTTTGTGGGGGGGTTTGCTTTGAGTACGTCTGTCGCTGCGTTTGTGTTTGGTTTCAACCAAACAACACAGCCATTTTCAGAGTTCTAAACATGGATGATGCTAACGAGTTTGTAACGCGGCTTGTGTTTATATTCTCTGTCAATCAAACCGAGTGCTAAAAACTAAAAGACTTTTTAAAACGTCCATTTTCAAGCTAATTCAAGCCATATGGTTCATAGCTCAGCCGACGGTGGCCTAATCCGGACTGCAAACAAATTACAGTCACAGCCATGTACAAATTTTAATGTCAGGACGAAAATTATGGCCAGGTTCTGAAACTAAAAGTCCGATTTCAAACGGTCTATCATCAGGCGGATTTCGATCAATGCAAAGAAAATACTGATCTCCCTTAAAAAAAATTTTAAAATGCGTCTCGAAAAACTCTCGCATCTTCATGGAATCTGCTTTTGCCTGGTGTCGTATGTATACAAGGCAACACTTACTAAGCAGAATACTAAGTGGTATATTATGGGTAAGCACCTGGGAGTCACCTCATCCTATTAAAAGTAGACAGATAAGCAGACATACAGAATCAAAGACAGACTGGAGGAATCTCTGTAAGTCTGAACAGATTTGAAAAGTTTGTCATCAGCGTGCGTGTTTCATACTGCTCCTCAGAGATCTCTCCTTTGACTTTGGACTGTCGGTTCTACGAAATCATTACAGAGTGATATTATCAAGGGCTATGGCTACACACACACACACACACACACACGCGCGCGCGCGCGCACACACACACCATGCCACACCCACGCCACCACTAGGACGCGGGTGACTGCGATGATCAGTCTTTAGGTACGGGTGATCACCTTTCTTCAAAAGCGTGACGCCAAGAGTCACAAGGGTTTGGGGATAAGTAGGAAAGGTAATTCATCATCACACACAGCGCTAGATTATAAACACCCCCCTCCCAGTACAGTCAAATAATATTCTGAATACCCCCCCCCCCCCCCCCCCCCCCCCCCCCACACACAAGAAGTTCGGAGTAAGATCCTCAATATCCCCAACCACTCTGGAGCACAAAATTGCTTAGGTGATAGAATCATGTCATTTTTCCCTTAGTGGCTACTACAGTTTAAAAAAAAAAGCAAAAGAATAATCACATTCTTTAATTCAAAACCCATATATGGACCGATTTTTTTTTCTATT
>JADBJO010017023.1:7500-17500 GCA_016801955.1 Conus betulinus | reverse complement strand
GGGGGGGGCAGGTAGGGTGTAGGTGGTGGGGGAGGGATCAAAAAAGGGGACAAAGAAACAGAGGGAGGGAAGACAGACGACGGAAAAGGTAGAGTGAAAGGGAGAGGAGCGAAACCTAAAAAAAAATACAAGAGAGGAGAGAGGAGAGTGAGGGGGCGGTGATACTGACAACTCGACATGGAAAAAAAACTGTAAGAGTAATACTGATACCGAAAAGGTAGTCTCTGCGTCAGTGTAAACAATGCAGTATTGAGCAGGCAAGGAGAAACGTAAAAAGAGAAAGTTAGGAGAGAGAGAGAGAGAGAGAGAGACGAGAGAGAAACATGGGGGGAGAGGGGGGGTGCGGTGGGGAGAGAGAGAGTGTGGGAGGGGGGGGGAGGAGGGGGGGGGGGGTGGGGCGGGGGGGGGGGGGGAGGACGGGCTGGGCGTCTTGAATGGAGAAGATGCTAAGACAGTGTGTTCAAACTACGCCTCACAGGATACTTCAAATGATGAGAGTTGTAATTTCTACACAGCATCAAAAAACATTCAGGCATGTCTCATTCATGTAGAGGTTTCTCGAAATGTTTAAGCGACTTTGTCTTACGTAGAGCAACTAGGAGTGAGCTCCAGATGCATGTTCCAGAGTAAGCTAGACTCGCTTTGTATCGATCAATGCATAGTGGCACACAATGAATTTCCGCGCGAACCAGAGCTGCTGTTCAGCCTTATAAGAAAAAAGGCATTAATAAATGTAACATGGCATGCTATTTATCGACCATTTTTGAACATAAATGATGGATGCCTTTTTGAACTCGAAACCGAGTATTTCCGAGGAAGTATGCTAATTGCTTATATTTCCTCATCTGTTGTTAGAGGTACAGATGCCGGATCTGGTGACAGTTTCCATTTCCTCGATACGTCTATGCCTGCGGCGAGTTCCGGCGTGTCCAAACTGCCGGCACTGACAGGGCTGGGGGAGACAGAAGAGAAAAAGAAATTTAACTCACTTTGTCTATGTGCATAAGCGGCGATTTTCAAACAGGTTTTGTTGCCACTGCCAGTATATATTTTAGTTTTTTTATGATTTTCCCTTCCTTCCCTTTTGAGTATTAACTCGTAAATGTGGTATTTGTTCTATTCATCCAGACGTACAATAAACGTGAGTCTAAGTGTGAAAGGATCTTTCGTATATTGCAGGACAAACGTAGCAGGGAGACTGGCACCTATGAAGACCCAGATACAAGAAGCTAAAGTACAGCTTCCGATACTTTGTTTATGCTTACCAACATCTGTACAACTGAGCGTGAGACTTTCACCCTAAGCCGCAGTTTCAAAAAACACCATCTCCTATCTTGATAAATGGACACCGTGGTTCTGTTGTCGAACTCGCATCCCAAAATGATGCGTATTGCCCGCCAGCAGGTTTTTTGTTTGTTTTTTGTTTGTTTGTTTGCTTGCTTGTTTTTCACGAGCCTATGTTCATGCTCTCTTTTTATGAACAATATCATACAGAACTACTGTATTCAAGAGTTTCAGGGAAATGATGATGTGGCCGCACCATCAGTTGGTCTGTATGCTACCCTGACTGAGCGTAAATTTTGAATAAATACATTACCCGAGCACGAAGCCTCTCCTCCAACATCGGCACGAGACGGAGAATGACGTCAGGCTGGGTTACGGGTATCTGGGAATCCCGCTGTTCCCCAAGGAGCCTGACCCACCACCCACGAGATCCACCCCTCCTTCCGCCCGTCTGGTCAGATGGGGTTAATCTGATTAAAGCCGAACAGAGGCGCATCATGTTTCACACCAATAGTATTAGCTGCGGTTCTCAGCGAGCCTTCAGTTGTGATCCGATCGCGGCATGTACTCACAGCACAGCACTTGATGAACCTGGACAACGAATCTAATCACCACGCGAGGTACATGGACTGACCGTAAAAAGAAAAGCACAACCAATCGATGCGCACGAGCGATGATGGATGGCACCAAACAACCTCACCTTTGCTCGGCCCACGCAGCCAGCCTCTTTGGTCTTGATGGGGTCGAAGGCTGACCACATTCAATGCAACAATCCGGAGCCACTGACCACATTCAATGCAACAATCCGGAGAGCCAACTAGTAGGACGGACTTCCTAACACAACATGCCAAAGATTACGACATGCGCACGTATGCGGGCAACAATAAAATCAAGAAACGTAAGAAAAGCTGTCCTAAAGCACACAAATCGTGTTTTTTAGCGGTTCTCTGCGCCTAGGAAATGGGAGTCGGCTGGAGCTGATTCCGGCCTGGTGTTTTCTCGGTGGGCGGAAAGTTCGATGGTCTCATGTGTCAGGGGGTGGAGAAGTTGTAAGGGGGATGAGATGTCTTACTTTTGGCCCACTCTCAATCCCAATACCCTGCGCCCCCACCTCACCACCACCCTCCTCCTTTTCGTTTCATGGCTTTCGGTCTCTTGTCGCTGCACGGGCTCCGTAGGCCGTGTCACTCAGTTTCAAGGAGGGCGACTGCGGGGGCGGAAAGTGAAACAAATTAAGAAAAAAAAAAAAAATACAGTTAATCCGCAAAATAATTGGGTGGAAAAAAAAAAAACTACAAGGGCAAAAACACGATGCATTTCGACCTCGTAGGTCTTCGTCAGGCAAGACAAACAGCATTCAGGACAATGAAAACGACTAACTAACGACCAATCACTTATCTTCTCAACTTCTGCGCAAGATGGGCCGTTGAAATACCATCTAGCGCCGAATTCGAGAAGATAGCTCGTTCCTTGTTTTCATTGTCCTGAATGCTGTTTCTCTTGCCTGAAGAAGACCTAAGAGGTCGAAACGCGTCCATGTTATCTGACGGATTTACTACAATTTCTTTTTTAAATTCGTGTTTTGCATACTTCCACCGTTTGATATTACAACTCATTTTAGTCTACATTTTATTCAGAATTCATAATTTTCCCCTTACTGACTGCTCGTGCTTGTCTTTTTAAGAAATGTATCCCAACCGTTCTGCCCCCATGGGTTCTTCCTCTCCCCCCCCTCCCCCCCCCCCACCCCCCCCCCCCCCCCCCCCCCCCCCCCCCCCCCCCCCCCCCCCACTTTTCAGTATCCCCCCCCCCCCCCCCCCCCCCCCCCCCCCCCCCCCCCCCCCCCCCCCCCCCCCCCCCCACCCCCCCCCCCCCCCCCCCCCCCCCCCCCAAACAAACTTTCAGTATCTAATCTTTTTTTGGTTTAAAGTCATACTTTTCCCTTCAATGATGTTCATATATCTCTTTTCTTTTGAAAGCCTTGTTCACGGGCAAGACGATGGGTCCGATTTTGTGCTGTTTCTTCTCTGCTTATGTTGAAACGCTTCTCTCCGACGAGTAAGCGTAAGACCAAAAGCAGGCCCCTTCAGAGGACAGATCGACTTACCGAGCGCTCCCTGGAGAAGGAACTTGTTCTTCTTCTCCCTTTACTCCGCCGGTGCAGGAAGGGGGTGGGGGGGTGAGGTTAGGAGGTGGGGCGTGAGGGGGTGTCAATGGGCCACCACTGTGAAGAACACTTCACCAGGTTCCTCAAATTCTGTCGGCTATGTCCCCAGGATGGGGATGTCTGCAAATGTGTTCCCTTTTCATTCTGCGATGTTTGCAATCCTTCAGGTTTTGTTCTCTTTTAATTCCTGTGTTCTGTCCATTCTGCTATGTTTACAATCCATCAGGGTTTTCTTCCCTTTAATTCCTGTGTTTTGTCCATTCTGCTATGTTTACAATCCATCAGTTGTTTTTTTTTTCCTTTAATTCCTTTGTTGTCCATTCTGCATTGTTTACAATCCATCAGTTGTTTTTTCACTTTAATTCCTTTGTTTTGTCCATTTTACTATGTTTACAATCCATCAGTTGTTTTTTCCCTTTAATTCCTTTGTTTTGTTCATTCTGCAATGTTTACAATCCATCAGGGCTTTCCCCCTTTAATTCCTTTGTTTTGTTCATTCTGCAATGCTTACAATCCATCAGGTATTTTCCCCTTTAATTCCTTTGTTTTGTCCATTCTGCAATGCTTACAATCCATCAGGTATTTTCCCCTTTAATTCCTTTGTTTTATTCATTCTGCAATGTTTACAATCTATCAGGGTTTTTCCCCTTTAACTCCATTGTTTTGTTCATTCTATAATGTTGTTTTTTTTTTTCCCTGAGCCCCTTTCCTACACTGCCCATGCCTGTTGTTTAATGTGGTGCGTGCAGCAGGACCACGTTATACGTCGGGTTCACTTTCTCTTGAACAATCATGAAAAGCACCAGGCCCCGGGTTAACTGTCATTTACACTCACACGTTTACGACCGGCCTCTTCTCCCACCCTCTTCCACAACCCTCCCCTCCCTATCCCCCCCCCCCCCCCCCCCCCCCCCCCCCCCCCACACACACACACACCCACATCCCTCCCATATATGCTTTCTTCTTTTTTTACTAAATCTTTGCTTGATCGTTTTCATCACGATGGGACAATTGTTTGCCTAAGCGTCTTTTCCCCCCCACTTGTTTTCAGCGTTGGCGTGACTGACAATGTTTCAGTAATTGAACAGTAATCCGATCACGTGATTGACGATGCTTTAGTAATTGAACAGTAATCTGATCACTCGAATTGTTGGCTCACGTTCACCGCTCTTCGTAGAATTAACCCTGTTTAAATCCTCTAGCACATGCTTAAAGATTTCCTTTCATACGTGATTTTTTTTTTCAATTTTTCACGGCACTTCCTCCCTTTTCTATATTCTGCCTTTATGTGGCTACTGCCTCGGGATGATGCCGTCAGATTGTGATTTTCTCCCCGGGATGGTGAGAATATCACCATATTCAGTGTTTCGGATTCATCAAAGTGCAAGGTGTATCCACACTCTTTTCTTGAAAACGAAGGAGTTATCAAGCCTGTAACTCCATGCCCCCACCAAGAATTTTCGGAAGTATGGATTAAACTGAAATGAGTGCGTTTCTCTTTTCATGCTGACAGTTCCGCTTGCTTCGCATTCTGGACACTTCCGCTCTCAGGCGAGTTTGGCTCGTCAGCAAGGTGAAAGCTTTCAAAGGGAGCGTACTCTCATGAAACTGGACACAGTCATTAGGTGCAATTCCATGCACCCAAGGCCAAACTGTTGCCAACGAGCGAGTGTTTATTAGCTTAATGATTCGTTGACCGACAGTTTTGTGCTTTGTGTGGCAATTTCTTTTAATCAAGTTTTGCGAGTGTAAGGGGGATGATGAAATCCAGCTCAAATTGTATACTTTAACAGCCTGTTACCAGAGCGTGACGTGACTTCTGAGAAATAACATAATACGTACTTACACTCTTTTCATAAGCTTCTCTCTGCGTAATGTTTAGTTTCAATACGATACCTCCTATTTATACGTGATCTAAAGGCAGAAAGCTGTATGCAATATACCACTTCAAAAAACCAAGGATGAACTAGCACAATCAAGCCGGGACTGTTGGGGGACTCCGAGCCTGAATCCAAAAGCCGACCCGAGACAGGCGTAACACAAGATCATGATCACCAGAAGGAATCATTGCAACCATATACTGTCAACGATCGGTTTAATACTTCCAGTTTATCGCTGCCTTCTCCACACACACACACACACACACACACACACACACACACACACACAAACAAACACACACACACACACACACCCTCCTCACCCACCTCCTTCTCATCCTTCTTTATTTCCTAAACTGATGAGAACTCAATGCTTTAATGTCATAACTGTTTGCGTACAGTTATTTTCTCCGTTTGTGAATTTCAAAGAAGCCATCATACACCAGAACTTCCTAACAAATCAGTAGGACTGTTTCCAAGAGTTTTCGCTTCGTCCCAGCACTCGGAAGTTTTTCGATTTCTGGTGGGGACATGTGTTTGTTGTTTGCTGTGTGTAATGCAGTCATCAATGTCTCGGTGTCGTGCAGATTCGTGAGCAAAACCCTTAACACTACAAACAAGGAGGGCGTTCAGACCATCTCCTCCGTCTTTGCTTGATTGCATGATTCGTGTACGAGAAGCATTTTTCCAGCGATCAAGTCAACAAGTTTGGCCAAAGAGTTTCTGTTCTCTTGCGCTTTTTTAAAAGCAGCATGAAGAAGTTTGCAACATGTAATGATGAATTACTTAAAAGCCCTCACTCTGTTCAAGGATGCGTGTGCGCACGACACATAAGGAGCTGACGCTCTCTCTCTCTCTCTCTCTCTCTCTCTGTTCATTGAATCTCTCTCTCTTTCTGTCTCTGTCTCTCTCTGTGTCTCTTTCTCTCTCTCTCTCCCCTCTCTCTCTCCTCTCCCTCTCTCTCTCTGTGACATAAAAAGATCTTTGGGATATGGGAGACTTCATTTGTCTTTGTTTCCAACAACGATTTTTCGTATTTGTTCACTATCTATCTATGTATCTATCTATCTATCTATCTATCTATCGATCGATCGATCAATCGATAGATAGATAGATAGAAATAGATATAGATATATAATGAACAAATACGAAAAAAAAAAAATGATTATTACTCGATATGATTTTACACATCCCTTTTCCATAAGGCGTTTTGTCCACTGCGAATAAATTGATCCCATTTCGATTCTGATTCACTTTGCGTGTAAAAAGACCTCTCTCTCTCTCTCTCTCTCTCTCTCTCTCTCTCTCTCTCTCTCTCTCTCTCTCTCTCTCTCTCTCTCTCTCTCTGGTTCAAACACAAGCATTCATAAACACAGAGAGAGAGAGACAGACAGACACAGGGAGACAGAGAAGCTCTAAGCTTTTCAGAAATAGAAGCTCTTGTCTGTATTTTTAATCTAATCGTCTTACGGTTCATCGTAGCAAATGTTTTATCATTGCGTGTGCGTGCGTGAGCCTGAGCGTGCACACTCCTGCGTTTGTGATGGTACGCTCACGCGCGCGCGCGCGCGCGCACACACACACACACACACACAAACACACACCATACACACACACACACACACACACACACACACACACAGAGAGAGAGAGAGAGAGAGAGAGAGAGAGAGAGAGAGAGAGAGAGAGAGAGAGAGAGAGAGAGAGAGAAGGTGGGTAGTTAAGGACCCCCTACGTCTGACCGCTGTGCTCCATCAACGTATCAGACCGTTAAGTACTGGGTCTCTGCCCTGAAGAGCGTTCCCCACGTGACTGCCTAAACCACCAGCGATCTTTAAGGCGCATGTAGCGACACGAAACCTCCGTCGGCAAACGAGGTGCCGGTTGATGATCCGCCCACAGTGTCACTGATGGAATGAGCCGGCATTTCACGGGATGAACTCGCGCTCGCCCAAGCTTGGTCCTGCTCTGTGGGATTTCACCACCCACTGCCAGGCCCTCCTCCTGAGACACGTCGCCAAGCCAGCGCCTGGCGTTGTCAAAAACCAAACCACGTGTCACGTTTGGGGAAATGTGATGAATAGACGGCGCTCGGTGACGAAACCCGAGATGAAACATCGAGCGCTCAGCTGTGGAAATGGGGATAGGCATTCAGCGTTAAATAACGGCAAGGAGATGGACAAACTGAGCTCAATGACGACACCGAGATTAACGTGTAGCGTGCAGTTATGGAAATGAAATAAAGGTACGGCACTCGGTTATGGAAATGAGATGACCACGGCACTCAGCAAAGTCGGATCAGTTATATGAGGGGGAGGGGGTCCTAAAGGTATCTGGGGGTCCTGCCAACAATTTCCATTTTTGCCAGTCAGAGGTTGGGCTTGGGGGGGGGGGGGAGAGGTGTGGGGGTGGGGGGTTCCAGACACCCTGGAACCCCCCTTACTCCCTCGTCTGACGCAGTCAGTTATGGAAATGAAATCAGGATACAGCACTTGGTCATGGAAATAAGATGAACACATACCATTCAACTAGAAAATTAAATAATGACAGTGCTCTACGTGCTGGAAATGAGATTAACACACAGCAGTCGGTGATGGAAATAAAATAACAATTCAGCATTCATAATGGAAATGGCATGAGTGCACAACACTCAGTGACTGAAATAAGCACTAGTTACGTAAATGAGATGAAACCATCGCTGTCGCAGAAATAAGATCAGGTCTGTTTACCCTGCCCTCAGAGGCTTGCGAGTCGTATGCCAAGTCTCGACAAGTGTAATTTGAGGCTGAAAACTGTAATCTCAGAGAATACACCGCGAAATGTCCACATATTTTTACATTACAGCAACTTTGCAGTTTCACATTAAGATCATTTCCGACGCCATCTTGGATTGAAACGACAGCGCTGATGCAGCGCAATTTGTTCCAACGCGGCAATTTGTTCCAATGATACAAGCTGCCGCACCGACTGCGGCAGTTTGTTACAATTTTCTTTTTGCACAATTGACCCAAGTTGTCGCTTTACATTGCAGCGCGTAAACACTTTCTGGCACACAGTCATCCAAGCTGTTCCACTTCCTTCCTTCCATATTGTTGAATATGTCCTGGGACACGTCCCTCGACTGGTTAGTGTCAGACGTCTCTATATGGCAGCAGGCCAAGGCAGTGGCCTTGCTATTGCCATTAGGAGAGTCGTCAACAATCCCCGATGGTGGAATGCCTGACTGTTCCTTCAGCAAAACTTCATAGAAATTTTGAGCTTAGAGGAGTTTGGTATCGAAGACGCAGTTGAGCTTTGACACCGTTTCATGATGATCAAACTTGTACATTTCTACTTCCTCTCCTTGTATACTGTTCAAAAAAAGAAACGCAAACAAATGATATTTTGGAATACGATGCAATATTTACATATTCCCAACATGAATGATGTTGACAAATAGCAGAATTGATTCACCCGTTCCTCTGCCATGTTGGTGTACAAGTTCAGCGCATGCCGCGCGATAAACACGTGCTGGTGGGCTAAAATCTAGCGCTGTAAACTTTCGACTGTCGACGGATTTGCAGACGGGAAATTCACGTGCAAAGCACAGAATACAAAACTGACAACACCTCAATAGCAGGGTATAAAAGGGGTTTGGCTCCATTGAAAAATGAAACCAGAAACGAAAGGAAAGAATGCCAAATCTGAATAGCCAACAACAAGAAAATGCGATAGGCCGGTTGCATGCCGGACAGAGTCAAGCGGCTGTTGCCAGACATTTCAATGTGGCCAGAAGCACCATCAGTAGGCTTTGGAACCAGTTTGGAACGACGGGGTCAACAGCAGATCGACCTCGTTCAGGACGGCCAAGGTGCACAACCTGAGCCCAAGATCGCTACATTACGCTCCGCCATGTTCGGGATCGTTTCATGTCTGTCTCCTCTACAGCCCAGGCCATCCCTGGCCACAGACGTGTAAGCGGGCAAACCGTACGCAATCGTCTACATGCTGTTGGAATGAGGGCTCGAAGACCTGTCCGAGGACCCGTTATGACTCAGCGTCATCGCCAGGCACGACTTCAATGGTGCATGCAACATCTTCCCTGGGCTGTTCATCGTGAATGGAGACAGGTTTCATTCAGCGACGAATCACATTTCCTGCTGCAACGCCATGACCGGAGGAGGAGGGTCTATCGCAGAACGAATGAAACGCTATGCACAGAACTGTGTTGATCAGGCACCTCCCCATGGTGGTGGAGGGGTAATGGTATGGGGAGCCATCAATTTCAGTGGCAGAAAGCCCCCTAGTACTGGTCCAGGGACGACTTAATGCTCAGCGCTACACTGCAGAAATCCTCCCGCCTCACGTTCTTCCACTCCTGGCTGCTCCTGGTTCCAAATTCATGCAGGACAATGCTCGGCCACACTAAGCCCGCTGAACACGACACATTCCTGGCTGGCAACAACGTCAATCTCCTTCCCTGGCCCTCTGTGTCACCGGATTTAAAACCCAATAGAGCACATTTGGGATGAGTTGGATCGCCGAGTCCGTGCCCGAGTTAATGCCCCTACAAATGAACGAGAGTTGTTCCAGGCTCTTCAGGAGGAGTGGGACACCATTCTACTGCGCGTCATCCGCAGTCTGCTGCGATCCCTGCCCAGGCGACTTCAAGGTGTGATTGCTGCACAGG
>JADBJO010017022.1:30000-38841 GCA_016801955.1 Conus betulinus | reverse complement strand
ACGGATTATGACGAAGTGACAATCCATATATGACCTTTCGTGGTCGCCTGTGCAAAAGCAAAATGAACTGAACCAAACTTAATCCTTTTATCCTTTCAGAAGTACACAAATACACAATTGATAACTTTCTTGAACATTTTACTGTCCACTTGGATGATAATGAAAAAATATTCCTGCATTCTTCAAAAAAAAAAATGTAACAGTCTGTATATTGTTGTGTGCAATAAATGTAACAATGTATAACCTGTTCGTTTGCATAGCGAAAAAGGTACAAAAGTTGATATATTTCTGGTAGATAACACGTAAAAATAATGTAACTATTGAATTTCTACTAGATAGTCCATCCAAATTAAAAAAAAAAAAAAAAAAAAAACTGCCACATTTTTCGTGGAGGCTGTCGAACTGTTCATTTCTATTTATTTATTTTTATTGCATTTAGGATGACCTAATTAATGTGTTGTTCCCTAGCCACAGGCACATGTTTGATCTCCTCTCTCTCTCTCTCTCTCTCTCTCTCTCTCTCTCTCTCTCTCTCTCTCTCTCTCTCTCTCTCTCTCTCTCTCACACACACACACACACACACACACACACACACACACACACACACACACACACACATATATATATATATATATATATATATATATATATATATATATATATATATATATATATATATATATATATATATATATATATATATGGAGAGAGAGAGAGTGAACTCGAACTCGAACATTTAATAACTTTTGGCACGATGGCCTCTCTCACAGGGTGAGTGGCGTTACAAATCATTTCAAGAGGGAAGCATTCATACTGAAAATAAGAATCTGACAAAATTCTTACAGGCATAGGTGCGGACGGACAAAACCTTATTTGTTTTTCATATATGCATATTTTCGTATACATTCATCTGATAACTTCTGGAGATTTTTTTAACACATCACTATGAAGCCTTTAGCAGTTGGCTCTTTTTTTCTTATTTCAAAACATTTGTACAAAAACCAAGCAAGCCGACGAGTAACATTAGCATTTTCGCATGTTACATCTATCAGATACTGGTTTTCGAAATGAGGTGGAATAGTTTTGAAAATATTGGGGCGAATATTGTTGTACTGAGGACAATCAAACAAAACATGTTTTTCATCCTCTAGTTCATCTGCACAGAAGGGACAGTTATTTATTCCCGCAGAAGTATCCGGCATGAAACGATTTCTGTGAGAGTTTATGTCGCTCACCCCTAATCTGAACCTCGTAAAGGATTCTCTGAAGCACCTTATCTTAACTTCAGAAAAATAATTGTTTGGTACAAGCATTGTTTTGAATGATATATACAAGGTGAAAACGTCTACTGTCGCTTATGTCTGCAAACCACTCTTGTTTTGCTACATCTGTAATTCTTTGTTTAAAAACAGACAGAAACATTCAATCTTTTCCACACTTTGGTTAAGCCAAACGAAATTGAAACCCAATGTCTGTAAAAGTATTCTAGTTTTTGTAACCCAATTAATGTTCCCTTGGTTATCTAGCCTAATTAGAAGGTCGTAAGCTTGCTTGGGCAGGCGATCTGTGTCCATTTTTACGATACGTAGCCAGTATTTCACAGGTCTGATACAACAGTTCACTTGAAGGGGATACCGTCCTAGTTCACCGTAGACCATGATGATGGTGTGCGCACATGCACATTCAAGAACTTTTTTGCAAGCATACGAATGGACCTTTTCTACCTGATTACTGTCCTGCAACGGTCCCCAGGCTTCTGAAGCGTATAGAAGAGTCGGTTGAACCACTGTGTCGAACAGTTTGAAAAACGTTTCTCTCGTCATGCTATCGATTCGTCTCAGAGATCGGATAATGTCGGTAGTTACTCGTTTACCTTTGATCGCTAAACGTTTTCCTGCTTGATAAGCGCTCATAGTAGTTGTGAAAGTAAAGCCAAGATATACATAGCTGTTGACGACTTCGAGTTGTTCTGTTCCAACATACCATTTCTCATGTCTCCCAAGGAACCCACCCTTCCTAAAAACCATCACTTTAGTTTTGTCACAATTTATTTCAAGTTTGAGATCAGAACAGGCCTTAACTAAACAGTTAATCTGGTTCTGTAAGCCAGATGGCGAACTTGACAGTAGTGCAAGATCATCTGCAAACATCAGAATGAAAAGTTCAACAAGACCGGGACAAAGTTGTATACCATGTGTTTTCCTTCTACCAACAATTGTTCTGATAACTGATTGATGATTACGGAGAAAAAATGTTGTACTTGCAACGCATCCCTGTCTCAAACCTTGTGGGCAATCGAAACAGTCCGTGAAGTCGTTCTGCACACGTACGCGTGCTTTTAAAGACTCGTACATCGCCATGACTGCTTTGGTAAATGTACATGATGTGCCAGCTTTGACCAGGGCTCTCAGTAAGGTTACATGCTGAACCGAGTCATATGCCCTCTCTAGATCGACGAAACATACATAGAGTTTTCCAGGTTTGCTCAAATACTTATGGATTACGGAGTATAGGGTAAAAATATGATCCGTGGTAGAGTATCCTCTTCTGAATCCCGCCTGTGTTTCTGACAACTTGTTATTATCTTCCAACCAGAAATATAAACGATTGTTCAAAATAGATGTGTAACATTTTCCGATCAAGCTCAGGAGTGATATTCCTCTATAGTTGGACGGATTTTCACGGTCACCTTTCTTAAAAATGGGTACAATGATGGCTTCCCCCGCCACATGTCTGGAAAAGTCCCCGACAAAAACACTGAATTGAATAGTCTTGTTAGAAACTCACATACTAACTCTTCTGCTGACTTCAGCATTTCCGCCAGGGTTCTATCTGAGCCACAAGCTTTGCCAGATTTTAAATGTCGTAATACTCTTCGAACCTCACTTTCAGTAATGGCTTGATCGAGTATGTCAGTTTCTGGTAGTGTAGCAAAATCAATAGAATGATGAAAATTAGATTCATTTGAAGCGCACTGGTTTGATTTAAACACGTCACTGAAATGATCAAACCATTTGTCTTTTGTAATTTTGTCACTACAGACTTCCTTGGGCTTCAGACGCAAACACGAGTTGACTTCTGTCCAGAACAGCTTTGGGTTACCTATATGATTCATGAGGGCATCTGCTTTCGCTTGTTTAAATACTTTTCTCTTTTCTTTGATTAACGTTCGATACGACTGTTTGCTCTCAAAGTAATCCTGCCAGTTTGGTTCTGATCTTTTGCGTCTAAATTTCCGTAACTTTGTCTTTGCATCTTTTTTGCTTTGATGACAATCCTTGTCAAACCATTCCGCCTCTTTCTTCTGATTGTTGCCACTAAACACTGTTTTATTCATGCAATTTGCCGCTGACAGTAGGCACTCCACGAACAAACCAACCGCACCGTTGACATCAGAGTCAGTATCAGCTTATGCGCGTAACAACGTTTCCTGGGATTCCCGTGATCGGAGAGAATCTGAAAACACGTGTATTTTACTGTCATCCCAAACCAGTTTTTCAGTTTTCATTTTCACGGCACGTGCGTTTTCTCGGTATGTCCGTGTTGAACCCACGGTCCGGGACACAGGCAAGTGGTCGGATTCTATCCGGTTTTCAACAACAAGTGACATTAAAATATTTTGTGTATAGAGATCGTTGGAAGCACAAAAATAGTCAATCAGACTTGACCCTGTTTGTGATAAATAAGCTACATTCTCTCCTGAATTGAAAAAAAATGACATCCATTAAGAATAGAGCAATCAAAAACTTGACAGACATCAATCGACTTTCTTCCAAAAACATTAAACATTAAATCTTCCGTTCAGAAGTCCGTTCACCATTGTGGAGTATGTCCTCATCTACATTTAGAGTGTTTTTGTTTCCAGTACGGGCATTAAAATCCCACACAAAAAGAAGGTAGAAATCATCTGATGTTTCCCAAACATCTGTTAAGCACTGTTCCATCAAATCGATACCATCCTGGTATTCTGTCGTTCTATAATATGGGGAATCGTACGGCGGTACATACAATGACAACATAACCACATCTTTATCTGTGTTTAGCAGGTCTTTGTTCATTTTTAACATACCTGTTTGCTCGTAAACAATATGAATCCTTTCAATGTAACGACTGAGACACCCTTTTAATCAGAACTACCACCCCTCCAGAATTCCTCCTTCCGTGTTGGCTTAACTTCTTAGCAGGTGCAAAATGAGAATCAAAATCTTCAAAAACACTTAGCTGAATATCAAATTCCACGAAGGTTTCGGTCAGGCACACTATGTCAAAAGATTTAATATAGTTTACAGTGTCTTGAAGCACGAGCTTGGACAAAAGCCCTCCAATGTTCCAGTTCAGTATATGTAAACCATGATGTGGTGTCTCTGCTTGTTGTGTTGTGTCAGCCGTCACATTGTCAGCGTCAGTTGTATTATATGGCGTTGTGTAGGTTGTCACATGTCAGACGTAGAGTTTTGAGGTGTACCAGCTGTCAAACTGGCAGAATCTGTTGTGGCATATTGTGTTGTGCCAGCTGTCACACCATCAGTATCAGTCGTTTTGTCTTGTGTTGTCACAGTAGAGTTCTGAGCGGTGACATGGCCAGGGCTGAGTCCCTATTCCCTGTTCGAGCTGTGCAAGTGCTGACGACTACCAGTGGAGACTCTACGTGCAGAAGTCATACTGTCTGACACGAGGGGCTGGCCTGTTTGTGATGAGACCACCGTCTGGGACAGGTGGCGTGTGGGTGGGCCGATTAGAAGCTGGGGTGTGTTAGATTGAAATCGTCCCCCGCACTTCGCCATGTAGCTGGCCTTGCCGTCATTACCTCGGGATGCACGTGTATGTTGTTGGGAATTCCCGGTCACAATGGGATTTGCCGGTGTACTGTTGTGTCTCGTCACAGCTACAGGAATGTCTCTGACATCACACTGGGAATACCCGGAGCATGCTTCACCATTACTATTCCTGGCAGTAGAGTCGTTTGTGTTGTGATTCTCTGCTGGTAATGTAGATGTTCCACTGGTGTCTGGATGTCTGTTGGCTACCATGTCACTGTACAATGGAGAATTGGGATGATCGCAGACTTTGTCGGAGCTGTTGCGCGGAGGGATGACACTGTAACTGCTGTTGAGGTCTCCAGTCTCAACGCAATCAGTTCTTTTGCTGTCTGCATCACACCCGACAAAGGGGTCCGAGTGGGAATCTTCCTTGTTCAGAGTAGCAGATTCCGTTGTTTTGCTGTTGATGTTGGCCTCTGTCTCTCTCTTGTATGTAATTTACCATTTTTGAAGTAGCCAAAACTTTCCTTCTTCTTGAACCTCTTCCAACCGGGCAGCCTGTCTCCTTGTCAGTCTGACGAAATCCGGATACCATCCTCACTGAGGGCGGAAACGAGCATCTCCGGATTTAAAGAGTATCATTTTGTCAGACCATCGATGAAAGCATACGATCACCGGGCGGGGTTTATCACTGTGTGGTGGGGTTTTTTCCCAGCCGATGAGCTCTGTCGACATCCCTGGTGTCCCATACTTTGCTCACGAAAAACTCGTTTAGGATAGTCACATTTTGCTGGCACACGCTTGAAAATTTTCCCCAACCGTTTCCGTAATACCGTAAAATTTTACGTTGTTCCTTCTGGAATGGCTCTCTAATCTGTCCAGATCTTCTACCATTTCCCTCAGCCTGTTGTTATCATTTCATTTTCCCGCTCTAGTCTACTTATGTGTTCTCTGTTTTCCTCCACTTTGCTGTCAACAGAGGCTACACGAGACTGGAGTAAACAAATATCTTTCTTCAAAGACTGAGTGCTGTCATGTATAGTTTGTCTAATGGACTCACATACACCATGAAGTTTCTGGTTCATGTCAGACACAAGATCCCCTTGAGATTTTTCCAGTCGACTGACTGAATCCATGATTGACTTCATGTAGGAAGAGAGACCTTCCAGCGCCTGTGTTTTTGGTGTCGTCGTGTCTATGTTGCCGCTGAGTTGGTTGTCCTTGTCGGTTGACACTTTGTTTCGGTGTGGTCCGGGGTTTGGCTCAATGCCACCAATGAGGAGACACAACAGCAACGTGTAGACGGTCAGCATGGCGGACAGCCCGTGCACCTTGTAGCCACGAACACGCAAGGCGGCTATTTTGACTTTCCTGGTCAATATTTTCACCAAAACACCCGCAAAGCAGCCCACGGCCACTCGGTAGGTGTCTATGCAGCAAGTCATAAGTTTAGGTCGACTCACAATCTTGATTAATTAATGAAAATTATATTTTTTTCTCCCACTGTCCAAAAAACACAACCTCTCCTGAAGCTTGAAGACCGAGAGAGAGAGAGAGAGAGAGAGAGAGAGAGAGAGAGAGAGAGAGAGAGAGAGAGAGAGAGAGAGAGAGAGAGAGAGAGCGTGCGTGCGTGCGTGCGTGCGTGCGTGCGAGCGTGCGTGTGTGTGTGTGTGTGTGTGTGCTTAGGATCTAGCAATCTGTTCAGGAAAATCTGTTCCTGCTTCCCTGATTAGACCACAATATTTCCTCGATAGGTGGATTTCCCATTCAAGCATGACTAAAGAATAGGTGAAATATAACGTTTACTTATAAGTATTCCTGAGTCGAAATTTCTGTTGTAAACTTGTTTTTCCATTCCTTCTGAGGAACCTGGACGTGGGTTTTCATGCAATGTTAAATGACCTTACAACACATGAAAAGAAATGTTTTATTTGCAATCATTGTCAGATAGCAAAGAAATACCCCACAGGAAAAAAAGTCATAGATGAATAGACTTTGCTTTAAGAAATTCGATAGGAATGGTAAGGAAAACAGTTCAATTCGGCACCTACTTCGTCATGCACATTGTCAAGAAAATTTTTCAGAGTGAAACACCACACTAGTCACATGCTGCTCAGAAGGTCCCAATGATTCTTTTCAGACAGATTTTTATTTCTAGTTTAACATAGGTGGTTTAACTTCAATACAGCAAGAACCTGCTTTCTCCATAATGCAGTAGTATATGTTCACTTACTACAAATAAAAATCACTTGTCGCATTTCTAATTACGTTTAAAAAAAATGAATGATGTATCATACATTAATTTGTTAAAAACTACGCATACATATTACGCGCAACACCATTCTTGATCATTTGACTCAATACTTATAAGATTTCATCATCTTAACAAGCCTTTCTTCTTTTTTTTTCTTCTTTTGTTTTTCCAGTAGCAGATTGATGGTGTACAGAAAAGGATTCAAGGCCGAGTTCAACGGCATTACAATGATAGCCATCACGACGTTGAGTTCCCCAGAGACAGACACACCTTGTGAGGCGAGAAGTCCTAGTAAACCAGTGGGGAACCAGCAGAGAAAATCTGATATGACCACAGTGAACAGTCGGCGGGCTATGCTGGCATCCTGAGGGCGCTGACTACTTGTGTTTCCTGCAAGTGTGTTAGATCGTATAGACCAATAAATCACCAGCTGGCCCAGAGCAATGGCCTGAAACAGGATAAAATTCAAAACAATCATAATTCCAAAGGAATAATCGTGACCATCAAACTGTTTCTGGGTGACAGGTAGAGGTATGCAGATCCCAGTCTGACTGTAGAGTTCCCAGTGAGCCACACCGGGCAACAGTGGAGTTACAGCAAGAAGAAAACCCACGATCCACGATAGGACAGAAGCCAGTTGTGCGTTCCATTCTGTGAAATGCAAGAAACTGAGCGGAAAGCGAACAACAAGAAATCGATCTAACGTGATCAAGCAAATGATGAAAGATGATACCTCACAAGAGATCAGAGAGAGAAAGCCAGCGAGTTTGCATGACACACTGTGTCTCCATCTCACATCCCCCAAATATAATTATTTTGATACAGTCTGTCTGCAATACCAACCAATGCAAGATAAAACACCCATCAGAAAGTCAGACATGCACAGGTACAGTACAAAGACGTTGAAACCTAATGAGCCACTCCCTCGCAGAGAGGACAGGCGAAAACACAAAGCTCATTCCGTTACCACTAAAGCCAGGCTGCTGAAAACAGCCAAAACATATCCTGTAGAAATTAGATTTCAACAAATCCTGGCAAGAAGATAGCTTGTCTGCAGGTGCATGACAGTCTCTGAAGTTTGGAAGATGCCTGGCTGCGCAACAAACTTTATAGTTGTCAGCATGCACAGTGTGCAGGTGGTCCAGATTTCTGAAGAGAACTTTGTCCAAGCTTGACATAGAACAACCCTTCAAGTCAGAAACTTGAAGTTTTGTCATTGGCTGGAAAACCTAGCCCAGTTTCAATCTGGGTGCCACTGAGTGACAGATTCAACAAGGTAAGCCCAGGAAACAGACTGACCATGGCGTGATCAAGCTTGAAAAGACGTGTCAGTGACAGATCCAAAATTTTCACCCCTGGAAATGCCATCGCATTTTCGGTCACAAAGCTTGTTAAAGGATTATTGCATAAGAAAAACGATTTCAGGGTTAGACTACTCGCCAAAATTTGAAGTGGAATATCGACAAGTCTATTACTGCTGATATCAAGGGTTATTAAATTAGATAACGGTATGCTGGAAATATTTGTTAACTGACAGTTAGCAAGATTGAGGTAGATCAGCATTTTATTGGCAAAGAGTTCAGTCATTTTCATGCCACTACCATTCACATTCAAGTACCGCACTTCAGGATAGCTAAGAGCAGGGAAAGATCTCAGACAGGTGAAGGCCAGACCGTGACAAACGCAATGCTCTGGGCACTGCAGATCACACAGTAACTCGTCGTCCTGTCTGGGACACATTGGCTGATACCATCACACACCTGGTTTGGGTGTACGCAAACCTGGGAATCAAAACAGCGATAATGGACAGGGCAGACATAGCTGTCA
>JADBJO010017022.1:0-25000 GCA_016801955.1 Conus betulinus | reverse complement strand
ACAATAATAGATTTAGACCATTCAATAGGAAAGACTCCCATATCAAACAGCTTATTAAAGTAAACAACGAGGAAATCAACAACTGAGACATCAGCATGTTTTAACATTTCACTAACGATTTTATCTGGCCCTGCGCTTTTCCCGGCTTTGAGTTTTACCTATACTGGCGACAACCTCCTGCCTGGAAATAGGGCTATTAAACATTATGTCTGATGTGTTTATCATTAGTGTCTCCCGTGACATCAATTTCCCCAGTTTGTTCCTCGCAATTTGTTTCATTGAATACACTAAAAAAGTGTTTCATACCATTGTTCTGAAGTGATTTGTGTTATAAATAGCCGATTTTCTGTTCACTGATCGAATTTTTGCCAAAACAGCTTAGGATCGTTAATGGACTGCTTCAATTTTTCTAATCTCGCTTGGTCAAAATCATTTTTTCTTTTTGTTAAGTAAATATTTATATTCTTTCCTTTCTTTAACATACGCTTCTTTCTTTTCATGGTTATATTTCTTTTAACCGTTTAAATATCCTTAAGATTGTCTTACTTTTTTTTTTTTTTTCCTCTCACATTCGTCATCAAACCAGCTGCTTTTCTTTTTGCCTGTTCCTACTACTTTTCTGATCATGCACGCAGCAGCGCTGCACAGTGAATTTGTAAATATTACAATTGAACTGTTAACGTCTGTATCGAGTTCCGTATAAGCATTCTGTAGGCATTGCTTGAAGTGTACAGACTGCTGTTCTTCTTCGTACTGAAAAGCATAGATGACAGACCATATGATGCGATTTTCAGTACTACCATTTTCAACATCACAATCTCTATTGCTATCACGTTCCGTACAAACATTCTTCCATTTGAATTCCACAGGCAAATGCCATGAGTCAAGTTTATCGCTGACGTATAAATCACAAGACTGTGTTAAAAATATATCTTCTGAGATGACTACATAATCTATCACACTGCAGCCATGCGGCGAAACATATGTGAACTCACCATTAGAATCACTAGGACATAAACCATTGACTATGATGCAATTTAACTGAAAACACATATTTAATAACGATTTTCCAAAATTATTGCTACAAACATCTTTTGATTTCCTCTTCAACCCCTTAATCACAATGTTTTCATCCATAATATCGTAATCAGAATTGGGGGAATAATTCAACATTGATTCGAGTCTAGCTTGATCAGAAGCTGTTCTGGCATTAAGGTCACCAATTATCATAACATGAAAATCATGATTTTCTGTAATCTGTAGAATACTTTCCTCCAAATAACAATACCGTCTTTAATTTCCATTTGGTCATACAACGGTCCATTTTCTGGAACAACGTAACAACCAAGTAAAAGAATATCTTTATCCTGGTTGAACACAGATTTGTCAACTCTAACAGCAACAGTATTACAACAGTTTACCTCGACCCTCGACACAAATCTATCTAATGACTTTCTTATTAGGAGCAAAACACCGCCTGAATTTCGACCATGTCGAGATAGTTTTTCTGGCTGGGGCAACAAACTTGACATGATCATGAAAAACACCATTAAAGTCAAAGGTATTATCCACAAAAGTTTCAGTTAGACAAACAATATCAAAAGAAGAAACATAATTCATGAATGACATATCACTTAACTTAGAGTACAGGTTTTCTACATTATATACAAGGAAAGTCAGTATATCAAGATGACCCTGCCTGTCCTATGGATTAGTCCGTGTTGATCGCCGGGGCCTGGTGGGGTTGTTGCCGGGACACTTGTTGACAGGGGAGGACTGGCTGGAACGGGGCTGAGTCACGTTTACTCCAGTGCGTCGACTGCCATTTCTGTTGTCACTGTGGCCACTACGCACATTGCTCTCACCACCAGCACGTGCTCTGCTGTCACCACAACGCGCTTCGTCGTCAACACGAGCACCACTGACACCACCACAAACACCACCACCACCACCACCACCACCACGAGCACCACCGACACCGACCGCCACGAGCACCACCGATACCACCACGAGCACCACCGACACCACCACGTGCAGTGCCCCACCACCACGTGCACCGCTCTCACCACCCACGTGCACCGCCTCCACCATGTGCACTGCCATATCCACCTCGCGCGCTGCCACGTCGACCCTCCCTGCTAGAGCGAGGAGAATCCCCACCTCGCCAATGACCTCCGCCGATGTGACCCGTGCCCTCATGACTCCCGAAGGGCGGTAGAATCCGCGACGTGCCATGCGTTGTACTTGGGCTGTTCCGTGGCCAGGCTGTTGGTTGACGTTCATCTCTCCGGCGTCGGTGTCGTCGTTTGTTGCTGCTGCTACTTCAGCGTAAGTCCTGGGGATCAGGCCTTGGCAACCACCATCAGCTTTCCTCCTCGCCTGAAGAATGCGACCTTCCCCTCCCTCTTCGCCTCCGCAACGATGCCGGCCTGCTTCCTGGTGAGGTCGTTGGCCACCCTCACACCTTGCCCCTCCAACCTGGCTCGGTACTCCCGTTTCGTGATGACTGCCATCTTGTCCCTCCACCGACTGAATTTGACAATCATGGGCTTTGGCTGGCCATTTCCTGCTTTCTCTGCTTTCGCCCCACTCGATGAGCTCGTGCAATGTCATCTGTCTCCGTCCATCGCTTCGGTGCTTCCACACTGTTCAATGTGTCAACAACCAGTCTGGCACAGGAGTCATAGCTCTCGAATTGTTCTGACTGTGGCACACCCAAACAAGCGTAAATTATCTCTTCTGGAGAGAAAGCTTCCAGAATATCACAATGTTCTTTCAGACCATCTAACTCGTTTTTCATAGTTCAAATTTCAGAATACAACGTGGAAACATTGTCTTCGTTCTGTTTGCAGGCGCAGAAAAATTCGTCAACATCTTCTTGAGTATCCTTCACGGACGAAGACAAGCGCTCATTCTCTTCTTACCTCTAGCCTGTCACAGCGCCCCCCTATGTCATCACACTTCGTTCTGACATACGAATGTCCGTTTTAAAAATGGAACTGAGATCTTTCTCGCAGCAGAGTGACATGTCATCAGAGTCTGGGACTGTTCACGCGCGGCTGTAAGGCATTGCTTCCAGTAACTGCTTTGCGAAATCGGTAGAAAAACCCGAATCAGCTGTACAATCGATGAAGGGGGACGAGCGGAAGTCTTGTCAGTCTCACTACTAGCTACACAGTCGGCCACTGTCACTTTCTGTGCTAATGCTCTGTTGGAGGAACGACATCCCTATCTACAGGGCCAGGGTTCACCTCAACGTCACCACAGCACAAGAAATAGGCAGCCACACAACACAAAAAAGAAGTAGCTCCCTCGGTTTCGCACCAGTGATAACCCTGATGCGCATTTTCACGAACAACTGAAATCCACTTGGCCATGAAGCTGTGGTAAGTGGGCAGAAACAGCACCACCAGGCAGCACGGAAACACAACGAGTTCACAGGCATGGTCACAGTTTTAGTCACTAATTTTACAATCACTGTGATCAGCACACTTTCACCAGTTCAGTGTGATTGAAAGTGACTTGATTATTCCAATAATTAACTAGTAATTAGACAATAATCCTCCGCAACGTCGAGAGCTCCAAAAACACGTCTTCTCTGCGCTGTGAAATCAGCTCACCCCCCCCTAGAGAGAGAGAGAGAGAGAGAGAGAGAGAGAGAGAAGAGAGAGAGAGAGAGAGAGTCCTAGACTGAACTGATTTGAACGGACACAAACCAACGAATTTCAAGCACACAGTTGGACCCATGTGATTCATTACATCAAGGGCGACGATGAGGTCGGTTGAAATCAGTCCAATTTTTGACGTCATACTGGTGAGTCTTCACCACAGAATACTGAGGAACTCTGAGATATTATCCCGTGGTTTTTGAAACTTGCCAACACGCCCCCTTTTTTCTTTTTTCTGCACAAAGCGGTTTTGCTTGCAGTTGAGACACGTCTGTCCTCCATCCCAAAATGTAGCACTTGCCTCCAACCTCGAATCCTTCCTGATGAAACAAAAGTGTGATAGTCATTATATTGTTCGGTAAACTATTTTGAATATTATTGCAGGCAGGAGACAGTGAAACTAACTTGGGAGAGAAACTGAAACAGGCAGAAGAACTTTAACAATCGAAAGAATTAGTTGATGCCAGAATTTTGTGTACATTACTAAGCAAATTATTTGGCTCTCATGACACCCATGGGATCAGTCTTGACCATTTACATCTTTTTTTTTTTTTTTCAAACGAAATCCGATTCTGGTATAACGCGCGCGCAGCGCGCGCGCGCACACACACACACACACACACCACACACACACCCACACACACACACACGCACGCACGCACGCACGCACGCACGCACACGCACGCACGCACGCACGCACACGCACGCACGCACACACACACACACACACACACCCACACACACACACACACACCACACACACACACGCACACACCTTCATGTTCACAGTATCTCACCCATATCTCTATAAGCCCACTGACCCTATCTCTACTGGACACTGATCCTATCTATTCTGGCCATGAACCCTACCTCTATTGACCACTTGCTTGACTTCATCTCTACTGACCACCGACCCTGTCTCTATTGACCACTCATCATCTGTCTCCATTGACCACTGCTCATTTCTCTACTGAACACTGACCCTATATCGTGTTACCCATTGGCCATATCTCTATTGATCACACATCATCCTGTCTCTATTGACCACTGCTCCTTTTTCTAATGACCACTGACCCTGTCTCTATTAACCTTGACCATGTCTCTATTGATCACTCATCCCGTCTCTATTGACCATCACCCTGTCTCTACTGACCGCTATTCCTATCCTTGCTGACCACTTGACCCTGTCTCTATTGACCACTGCTCCTTTTTTTTCTAATGACCACTAACCCTGTCTCTATTAACCACTGACCATATCTTTTATTGATCACTCATCCCGTCTCTATTGACCATTCACCCTGTCTTCACGTGACGACTGACCCTGTCTCTATTGACCACTGACCCTGTCTCTATTGACCATTCGCCCTGTCTCTGCTGACGACTGACCCTGTATCTACTGCCGACTGACCCTGTCTCTATTGACCACGACCCTGTCTCTATTGACATTGACTCTGTCTCTATTGACCCACTGACCCTGTCTCTATTGACATTGACTCTGTCTCTATTGACCACTGACCCTGACATCTCTCTCTATTGACATTGACTCTGTCTCTATTGACCACTGATCTGATCTCTGTTGACCACTGACCCTGTCTCTATTGACCACTGACCCTGTCTTTTCTGACCATGTGACCCTGTCTTTACTGACCTCGACCCTGTCTCTATTGACCACTGACCCCCATGTATCTGCCTCTGACCTTATCTCTGTTGGCACTGACCCTGTCTATTGACCATTGACCCCGTACTTACTGGCCACTGACGCTGTCTGTGCTGACCACTGACGCCATTTATTTGCCACTGATGTTATCTCTATTGGCCACTGACCCTATCCATTGGCCACGGACCCTGTCTCTATTGACCACTGACCCTGTCTCTATTGACCACTGACCCTATCTACTTGACACTGACCTTATCTCTGTTGGCACTGACCCTGTCTCTATTGTCCATTGACCCTGTAATTACTGGCCACTGACGCTGTCTGTGCTGACCACTGACTCCATCTATTTGCCACTTATTTTATTTCTTTTGGCCACTGACCCTATCCATTGGCCACGGACTCTGTCTCTATTGACCACTGACCCTAATTCAATTGGCAACTGACCCTATCTGTATTGGCTACTGACCCTAATTCTCTTTGTCATTGACCCTACATCTATTGAACACTGACTCTATTAGCCATTGATCCTAATTCCACTGGCCAGTGACACTATCTCTATTAGCCACTGACCTTATCTGAACTGGTCTCTGACCCTATCTCTATTGGCCACTGACTTTATCTCCATTGGTCATTGACCCTATCTCTATTAACTGCTGAACCCTATCTCCATTGGCAACTGACCCTATCTCTATTGGCCACCGACCCTATCTCTATTGGCCACTGACCTTATCTCCATTGGCACCTGACCCTATATCTATTGCCACAGACCTTATCTCTCTTGGCCACTGATCCTATCTCCACTGGCAACCGACCATATCTCTATTGGTCACTGACCCTATCTCCATTGGCAACTGACCCTCTCCATTCTCAATTGACCTTATCTCCCTTGGACCCTAACCTTATCTCCATTGGCCACTGACCTTATCTCCACTGGCCACTGACATTGTCTCGATTGGCCACTGACCTTATCTCTATTTGGCACTGATCCTATCTCTATTGGCCACTGACCCTGCCTCTATTGGCAACTGACCCTATCTCTATTGGCAACTGACCCTATCTCTATTGGCAACTGACCCTATCTCTATTGGCCACTGACCCTATCTCTATTGGCAACTGACCCTATCTCTCTATTGGCCACTGACCCTATCAGTATTGTCACTGACCTTATCTCTATTGGCCACTGACCTTATCTCCATTGGCCACTGACCCTATCAGTATTGTCACTGACCTTATCTCTATTGGCCACTGACCTTATCTCCATTGGCCACTGACCCTATCAGTATTGTCACTGACCTTATCTCTATTGGCCACTGACCTTATCTCCATTGGCCACTGACCCTATCAGTATTGTCACTGACCTTATCTCTATTGGCCACTGACCTTATCTCCATTGGCCACTGACCCTATCAGTATTGTCACTGACCTTATCTCTATTGGCCACTGACCTTATCTCTTGGCCCACTGACCCTATCAGTATTGTCACTGACCTTATCTCTATTGGCCACTGACCTTATCTCCATTGGCCACTGACCCTATCAGTATTGTCACTGACCTGATCTCTATTGGCCACTGACCCTTATTTCCATTGGCCACTGACCCTTTCTCCATCCATTGCCCACTGACCCTATCTCCATTGCCCACTGACCCTATCTCTATTGGCCATTGATGCTGTCTCTGTTGGGCCACTGAATCTATTCTGATTCTCTACAGCTGTTTACTAAGTCCTATTTTGCCAACATCTTCTTGGCTTGATTTTTCTTGCTTGATTTTTGGTCATGTCCACACTGTCTGTTGAAAATCGGATCACAGGGAAATGAATACTTAATCAAAACAGTAAAACTGACTTGGCGCGGAAGTACGGGTACTTCGGGAAACTGGGAAACAATGGCTTTACCTTTCTGTGCGCCCTGAAAGCGCACCGTACTGACAGCACTCACTGGAGTTTACAACACAGAAACCTGTGAAGGGGGGGGGGGGGGGGGGGGGGGGGGGGGGGGGGGGGGGGGGGGGGGGGGGGTTTACAAACACTGATATGTCACGTAGGCCTACTTTCAAGGAATGCAAAGTTTTTTTTCAATATGGCAGCGCGCCCAGAAAACTCGTGTTCCTCTGTATTTAAATGCGATCTTTTTGAAGATTTAACCTACGAAGACACTTTATAGAGAGCGACGTAAGCCAGTTCTCGTTAGCCACATGTGACTTTGCCGCCTGGATCTAAAATTGGGTGGATGATTCTCTTCACAGAGTTTACACCAATGTGTTTTTTTATCGTCGCCTCAGCATGAAAAGGAAAACGATGTTACAGCGCAATCTATGGTTTTATTGACAACGAAAGAAAACCACAGTGAGCTCATATATGAATAAATTGTTCTCAATGCTGTAATATGCTTTCAACTTTTATATGTGCAGAAAAAGCATGTCCATGAATGTTAATCAGTTTCTGCATGAAGCAGTCAATTCTGGAACGCAGTCTCGCCTTGGCCCAATAATAAATATACATGTTTTTCATACACAAAAAATCGTATGTACCCAAGCTATCTCTTACTTCTCCATACAGCCTTTTGCCTGAAGTTAGTCACATAGCCTAATATTAATGTGACATCATCATGTCCTACTAGTATTCGATGGCGGCAGAAAGGTCTATTACTTAGGCCTAGGGTTCCCTGCTACAATTTCGGCCAAATCAAACAGATCACATTCTAACCAGTTCCGGTTGGCAGATGCAACCTTCAAGAGTATTTGCTGATTTTCAGGCACAATTGGCCAATAAGCAAGAGCTTGAGCTGGATTATTGGGAGTTATATAATGACAGTTCATTAGGAAATGACACGAACTATCCCTAGGATAGCCGTTACAAATTTGCCCGACCTACATGCAATTTCGTCCAAGCTGCGTATACAATTTCGTCCAAAGACAGAGAACACACTACTCCGCCTTTGGATTAAGTTATGTTGTGACCAACTCACAAGCTGCAAGCAGAGACTTCGTATGGCTCAAGCGTCTTTGAGATTGGCAGATATATGACTAAGACATACAAAACTTTTAACAAAAACACACATATCTTCATAACATTAAAAAGTTCATGCATTATAGTTAAGGCGTAGATGACTTTAAAGGAAAAAAAAGAGAGAGAAACCATTGAAACAACAAACAAGAATAAAGATTACAAAGAAGAAAGGAGTCAACACACAAATATGGAATAATTGATCCTCTTATCGAAGGGAATAGAGAGAGAGAGAGAGAGAGAGAGAGAGAGAGAGAGAGAGAGAGAGAGAGAGAGAGATGCATTCCTTTGTGTTTCCTTTTAAAAAAAAAAATATATATATATATATATATATATATATATATATATATATATATAATAAATATAATAATAATAATATAACAACAAACTGCTAAGGATAATAATTAGACAACTACACAATGCATCAATAATATCAACATTTTCATGTGGTTATAAGGCAAAACGAGAACGAACGGTACTACAATCAGTTATCAGTAAGCAGCAATGAATGCCTAGCATCAATAATCATAACACTTATTTTTCATGATGTGTGTGTGTGTGTGTGTGTGTGTGTGTGTGTGTGTGTGTGTGTGTGTGTGTGTGTGTGTGTGTGTGCGCGCGCGTGCGCGCGCGCGTGCATGTGCGCGCATGTGTGCGCGCGTGTGTGTGTGTGTGTGTGTGTGGATGTGTGTGTGTGTGTGTGTGTGTGTGTGTGTGTGTGTGTGTGTGTGTGTGTGTGTGTGTGTGTGTGTGTGAGAGAGAGTGAGAGAGAGAGAGAGAGAGAGAGAGAGAGAGAGAGAGAGAGAGAGAGAGAGAGAGAGATGATGCCATTATATCTTACCTTCCCCTTCCATCTTTTTTGTTTTTTTCTTGACCATTCATACACTACCCAAGACTATAATTAGTAATTAAGCGACAATCCATCGAAACGCAGCCATGATTAACAAAGAGAGAGAGAGAGAGAGAGAGAGAGAGAGAGAGAGAGAGAGAGAGAGAGAGAGAGAGAGAGAGAGAGAGAGAGAGAGATTATAATTCCATTTTCTCTATCCAAAAATCGCATGCTAACATTACTATAAATTTGAATAAAGAGCAATACATCAATATGATCAACAGTAATCCGGACACACATTTATCACCTTGCAGTTATAGTGCTCGAAGAAATCAAAGTATGAAGAATCAATCAATTAATGACAATGCACCAATAAAACCAGCGACCACAACAGTCATTCATCATGATATAATTTCAATCATTAATAAAACCAATAGTAACCATATCTCTCATTTATCATTATCTGGTTTTAAAAACTTCAGTGGAAAGGAAACGGCGTATCAGTTTAATATGCAGCAAAACAGAGGGTGTGCCCTGGTATGTGTATTTTGTTCCTAATAGCAATGGTCTGCTGTGAAATGTGTAATTAGTTTTTCCCTGAAGGATTCTGTAATTTGAGTACATCGGAGATGTAGTGGAAGTGAATTCCAAGCCACGCTACCTGAGTAAGTTAAGCCTGATTTAAATAGATCTATTCTAGGTGTGGGAACCTGGAATTTGGTTGAATCCCTAGGGTTTATGCTAAATTTAGACTGAAGAGTTTGAGGTGCTAAACCCGATGCAATTTTTTGCATTAGTAGACATTTGTTGACAGCGAACATTTCTTTTAATGAAAGAGCCCCCACTTTAGTATAATCCCCTTCAATAAGACTAGAAGATTTTAATAGGACTGCTTTAAGCGCTCTTTTGTAGACACTCATAAGAGGTTTCATGGCATTAGCACTAGCAGAATCAAATAGTGTTGAACAATAATTGATTGAAGAGAGAACATGTGCGTGTAGGAACAATTTCCTGGCATGAAGGGTTTAAGAAATGCTTAATCCTGCACAGCTGATATGTTTGTCTGGATATTGATTTACATAAACTGCGAAGGTGATAAGACCAAGAAAGATTATTATCAACATACACTCCTAGAACTCGATGGCTATCCACCACTTCAATTTCCTGATTATTGATAAAAAACAGATGGAAGCTGTGTGGTTATGTTTGTGTCTTCTCTGCCTTGTTGTTATCAGCATTATTTTTGTTTTGTTAGGATTCAATGACATGTGATTCACATTGCACCAATTACTTAAGATATTAGCATTCTTCTGTAATGAAGTGAAAACAGCTTCCAAACTGGAGTTACTTGTATGGACAGTGGTATCATCACAAAAGAGAGTTCACATGAATCCTCAATATAAAGAGGGAGATCATTTATATAAACCGAGAATAGCAACGGACCTAACACAGAACCCTGAGGTACGCCATATTGGATAGGTAGCTTCTCTGATAAGTTGTTGTTGACACAAACGATTTGTTGACGGTCTTCTAGGAAAGATGTTATCAGTTGTAAGGTATTTCCTGTTATACCATATGATAAAAGCTTCCTGCATAACAGTTTGTGGTCAATTACATCAAAAGCCTTTGCAAAATCAACAAACAGTGCGCCACAATATTTATTCTCATTAACACTGGCTAGCCATTGATCTACTAGGTTTGTAAGCGCTGTATGACAAGAATGATTTTTCCTGAATCCTGATTGATTTTTATTTAGTAGGTTGGAGGAGTCGAAATGGTGGCAAAGATGTTTATTTATGTGTTTTTCAAGGGCTTGGACAGAACGGGCAAAATGGATATTGGTCTGTAGTTCGATGGCTCAGATTTGTCTCAGATTTGAAAATGGGTATTACTTTTGCAACTTTGAACTGAGCGGGAAAGTGACATTTGTCAATGCATAAATTGTAAATGTAGGTAAGAGTTTCACATATAACAGGTGCTGATAGTTTCAGTATTTTTCCATCAATCCCGTCCAGTCCGCGGCTCCCTGTCTGCTTTAATTGGCATAAGGCTTGGCAAAACATCACTAACTGTCATAGGCGGAACAGGTTTTGCTGAACGAATGTTCTTAGCATTACAAAATTTTTTTTAATTTGTAATTCATTTGAGTCAGTATTCTTTTCTTTGACAATGTGTTCTGCAACTGTTGTAAAGTGTTGGTTGAGTTCATTTGGTGTTATGCTGGTAATGTGACTTGTCTTTGACTGTGAAGTTTTATTCGTAAGTTCATTTATTGCTTGCCATATGGACTTCGAATTTGTTTTGTTGGCTACAAGTTCACGAAAAAAATTTCATTTTTGCTGTCCGTTTGAGTGAATTGACTTTATTACGTTGCCTTTTAAATCCATCCGACTTCCCTTCTGCTTCAAGCAGATCGTCGCGTAAGAAACAAGCAGCTTGTATTTCATCAGTCATCCACTTTGGTTGTGCACTATGTTTAACTCGACGCGTTTTGAATGGCGCATGCTTGTCATAAACAGAATTAAACGTGTGTAGCCAGTACTCTAGCGCTCTCTCAGGATCAGTGTATTTATAAACATTAATAAAGGGGGAATTCGTGAGGTCAGTAAGAAAGGTATCTTCGTGGAAGTGTCCAAAAGATCTGTAAGTGATGTGTTTGTGGCCAGTTTTTGGGAATTTTGATTCCCCTTCTTTTCCACGTAATGCATACTGGAAAATGGTCGCTGCATCCATTCAAAGGCACACATTTCTCAATGACGTTTTGTGGTTCAGAAAGATAGATGTGGTCAATTAATGTTTTGCTAGTGAGTGTTACTCTGGTTGGCATGTCTATAATTTGGGATAGTAAGTTGTATGAGGTAGTCCTATCTGACCATGATGTTTGGCCCTTCAATAAATCAATATTGAAATCACCTAATAGTATCAATTCTGTGGCATCAAGCGATGCTGCATCCATCATGGCTGTAAACTTGTCCATCCAACCAGCATTTTCGGCTGGGTTTCGATACACAAATCCTATTTTGATGGATTTTGTTTTCTTTAACTTGATTACTAACCAAACTGCTTCAATTCCAAAACTTTCAAGATCATACAAACGTTGGGCATTTAATGTTTCATGAACGTAAAGTAATATGCCTGTAGATTTAGATTCGGTGGGATCTCTGCGTACAATATTGTAGCCAGAGATTAAGACAGCGGCATCAGGGACATTATCTGAAAGTCTTGATTCACTGAAGCCAAATATATGGAAGGGTTTATCTTGATTGTACAGTATAGTGGGAACCTCCTGTAACTTGTTTTGTATATGGTTTATATTAAGATGTCCAATACGTAGTCCGTCTTCCTGTGGCCACTTTGAAGATGATTGCACCATTTTGTGCAACTAAAAACAATATAGCAAGGATACACTTGAATACAAACTCAATGTGTCCGTATGGTACACACACACAACAACTATCTTCAATTCAAAAGGATAATGAATATGAGAAACAAGCAAGTCAAAACTACAAATAAGCGTGATACAACACACTTACACGAGAGAGAGAGAGAGAGAGAGAGAGAGAGAGAGAGAGAGAGAGAGAGAGAGAGAGAGAGAGAGAGAGAGAGAGAGAGAGAGAGAGAGAAACTCTGAATTTTTTCTGAACTCTGAATGGTTTAATGAATATGCCATAGGCCCATGTCATGGGTGGGCTTTCACATTAGCAAACATGATGGACTTCTTAGAACGTAAGACAACTCAGTAAGCATACAGTCACAGACACAGATACACAACATACATGCGCGCGCACGCACGCACGCACGCATGCCGCACACACACACACACACACACACACACACACACACACACACACACACACACACACACACACACACACACACGCGACCCCCCCTCCCCCCCCCCCCCCCCCCACACACACACACCACACACAAATTGGTTGCCTGTCTAAAGCAAATCCACTCATGACTCAGGAAGTTGTAGCGTATTCTAAAAGCTTTTTCAATGAACAGAGCAAGGCGAACGATCATTGATTTGCATTCAGATGCAAACAGCATGGTTAACTTAAATTGGGAGGGGCTGTTGTAATACTTAGCTGGTATATTGTTCTCTTAACTCTTGATACAAAGGGCATTGTAAAACAAAGTGGGTCTCTGTCTCTATTTGAAGTCCACAACATGGACACAGCAACTCATTTTCTGTCACATTTCTCCGGAAACGCATTCTATGGACATTTAGTGGCGACACACCTACTCTTAATCTGATTAGACTAGTTCTTCCCTGTAAATGACTGACTGACTGTAGGTATGGGGCCAAAATCAAATCACTCTTAAATGTCCTGTAAAGGTGGAAACGATCACTCTGTGTTATTTCGGTATGCCACTGCGCTCTGTAATCTTGAATCAGTCTCCCTCTCAATGTCTTCAAGAACTCTTTTTTCATTACCTACCCCTTGATTCTCCCACACTTCTTCAAAACCATATTTGTAAAGAAAGAAGCAGACGGTAGATGCCCATGTATTCTTGTCTCTATGGTGAAAAAAAATAGCAACATTTTATAAGCTTTATACGGAAGTCGATGAGGCTGCATTTTTAAAATTCTCAACCAGTATTTGATACTCTTTATATACAGAGTAACACACAACGGGAATCTTCCCATTCTCCATAAACCATTGCATTAGGAGTTCTTATACTTACATTCAGAAATCTTTTCAAGGCAAAAAGGTGCACTTTTTCTAGAATGTCAACATTTCCAATCATATCCCATATTTCTGCACCGTAACTAAGTACTGGCTGGATTTGCGTGTTGAAGAGTTTTAAAGAACACAGCTAGTGATTTTTCTCCAATAGACCACAAGAGTTTGAATATATAATCACGCTCATCTTTGCTCTGCTAGACATATCATACAAACAATGAGAAAAGGAAAGTCTCGTGGACATGATAATTCCCAAATATTTGTACATGTTCACACACTGTCATTTTTGTTTGTCCAAAGAACCATTGCTAGTGTTGAGAGACATGTCCACCATTTCTAAACACGACGACAATGTTTGATTTATCTAAATTAACTATCAGGCCAAGTCTTTCAACTGTGTCATGTAAGACGTTCAACTGATTTTGCAAACCGATGACTGAATCGGACAGCAGGATAACGTCATCAGCAAACATAAGAATTAAGATTTCTAGAACATCGGGGATAAGTTGAATTCCATGTTTACCTTTTTTGATTACTTCTACAGCCAGCTCATTGATAAACAGAGAGAACAAAACGGGACTACACACCTCCCCCTGTTTTAAAAACCAAGGGGCACATAAACGCGTCGCTTAAATCGTTTCCAACTCTAACCCTTGCCTTCACAGTGTTGTATATACTAGTAATAGCTCTGTACATTTTCCCATTAATTCCTTTTTTCTTTAAAACACGCCATAGATTTGCTCGAACAATGGAGTCAAAAGCTTTTCTGAAATCTATAAATGCAACAAACATTTTTTTTGTGTAACAGTAACTGCTTTTGAGCCATGGCAAACAGTGTAAAAACATGATGAATGGTATTGTAATTTTTCCTAAAGCCTGCCTGACTTTCGTTGATAGCATCATTCTCTTCGATCCATCTATTCAGTCGTTCGTTAAGTATGTGGCTGTATAATTTACTGCACACATTCATAATGATATTCCTCGATAATTATCGGTACATTTCGATCGCCCTTTTTATGCAACGGTTGGATGATAGCTTCTGACCACTGTGAAGGATAATCTCCGGTAGAAAACAATTTATTGAACAGAATAATCAGAAACGGAACATCACTGTAACAGAGTTTTTGAAGATCTCTCAACACAATCCCATCAGGCCCTGCAGCCTTACCATTTTTTAGAGAACGAATCGCAGCATACACTTCACTTTCTGAAATATCACATTCAAGAGAATCTGTATTAAACTGGTTTTGGTCTACATCGATTGTTTGTCCCTCTCATCAACAGTCTCAATAGTTTCATCGAAGGACAGACCAGATTGAAAAACTTGTGAGAAGTGTTGGTACCATTTATCCTTGCTGATGTCATTTTGAACAGGTCTTTTACATGAAAGAGATTTTCAACTTACTCCAAAATTCGGCAGAATCGTTTACGTTATCGTGTAAAATCTTCACTATATTTGCCCGATGGTCCTTCTTTTCAGTCTCTCAGAAGCTCTTTGTAGTCTCTGCGCTTCTGGTTATAAGTATTTCTGATTTCCTCGTCGTCATCTCTACTTCTATAGTATCGTCTTAGATCGTGACGGAGTTCCTTCTTGTGTTGAGAGCATTCCTTATCAAACCACGGGTCTTTTCTTTCTTTGCCAACAGTAATTGACTTTCTCATACATGAACTGATATCAATCAGTGACTCATTAAACACTTGTATTGCTTCGTTGATATCAATATCAACAAGGTTAGATGCTTTTGTCATTTTATTCCTAAACTCAGCAGTTGACAATTTGTCTTTAAAATTGTCAATTCTATCTTGGTCCCAGACAATCTTTTCGAAATTGAACGTACTACATGTTACATTCTGTTGATTAGCTACGTTGACATTAGCATTAAATAAAACTTCAACTGACATGTGTTTAGATTCTATTCTTGGCGTTATGTTCAATGACACACAATAATTCAACAAGCATCGAGACACAATGACATAATCAACAATACTGCATCCTGTAGGAGAAACGTAGGTAAAGTGGCCAAAGTCAATATCACCTTGAATGGCACCATTAAAGTATAAACAAATCAAAAGAATTACAGACATTTAACAAATATTTGCCAAAATCATTCCGTATCTCATCTTTTGAGGCACGGAAAAAAAACCAACACTGTCAGCGTTTTCTTCATGCAAAGGACACATCCTTTCATCGTCATCATCATCATCTGTACTGTTTTCACCCCCAGTCCGTGCATTGAAGTCTCCAAGCAACATGAACGGTAAGTTTCCAAAAGGCTCTATCACATCCAAATGGAGCACCTAAGGTGGTAGTTCTTTTTCTTTTCTTTTTTTTTTTTTTACTTTTCTTTTTAATTTTTTCCTACGGCCAAAATCCACCTCTTCATTTTTTGGTGCTTCACACTGTCCTCTTCATCTGCCAAAAAAAAAAACAAAAAGCGGAAAAAAAAAAAAAAAAACAAAAGTAATTTCCACAACTAGGTTTTTTTTTTTTTTTTTTTTTTCCTAACCAATCTCTTACATACCATGCATAGTCTGTGTGTTAACTTACAAATGGACATATTTTTGCTGTTTTTAGTGTTTTGGCAATTGATACAAAGTGTCTGGGTTTGTTAATGTTCTAATGTGTGGTGTACTGGCACACTCACTCGGATAATGTGTTGCTTATACAAAGGAAAAAAAAACATAGAAGAGGCAAAGAGCACTGTGTTTTGGAAACAAATGATCAGGAAATTTAGTTGCAAATGTTTCGACTACGAGACTAAAGTCAAATTCAGCAATATAAGACCTTACCTCAGGATCGTAAATCCGAGACAGACCTTCAATGTTGTAGGTCATAAACTTGAGATTTTGCATGACATGAGCCTGGCCGAGTCCCTATAAGTCGCTGTGTTTCGTAGTTTGACTGTGTTTTGTGGTTTCTTGAAGGTTTGTGCTTGGCGTTTACCTGTGGAAGTCGTAGAACTACTCCTCAGCCGAGTTACAGGTCTGCCGCGTGCATTGTCACTCGAGGGCATAGTCAATCGCTCCGTAGGAGTTGTGGTAGTTTCTGTCGTCCTTCTTCCGCTCAATTATTGTCCGTTCTTGAACTGGTTCAGTTGGTGTGTGTGTCTCATCATTTGTGTTTTTTTTAAACTGGATTTTTCACGCTGTCTGTCATTCCAGTGTCCGTGTTCTGTTCGTCATCCTTTTCGCTGTTGTTGTCCGGGGGAGTCTGTCGTGGGGTTTGTCCTTCGGGCTAGACTTGTTTTCCAGTGGTCTTAGTGATGATCACAGTGTCATTTTCTTTATCGCTTTCACTACCCTTGGCAATACCAGCCACAGTCAGCGGTGGCAGTGTGTCATCGTCAAGTGTCTGTCCTTGTCCATCGGTTTTGGTCTCGTCGGAATCGTTTCCTTTCAAGATTTGGTTTGTGTCAAAATCACCGTCTGTCCTCATTCCATTGCCATGCACTGAGTCTGTCGCATCATATGTCTGTCCCACATCGTCACATTTTAAGATGTTTGTGTCGAGATTTCCCGTCCATCACCTTTTCATTGTCAGACACTTGGTCGGTCACATTGTGTGATGGTGTTTTCTCTCTGGGTTGTCCTGTCGCTCGTGCTGTCCGTCTGGGTGTCGGGAATGTGAGGCTGAATACTGATAAGGTTAGTGTCTCGTACCGATGGCAGTGGTGGGAAGTGGTACATAGAGCTGTAGTTGTAGCTGTAGTATGGCTGAACTGGACAGCTCCAGTCCTGTACCCCGTTCCCTTCACCGTACCATCTCCCACCTCCATAGTGCCTATAGCAATCAGCCGATGGATGGTCCCTGTCTCTATACGGAAATCCTTGTTGTAACTCCGGCCTCCTACTGTCGCTCCTTTGCCCGTCAGCGCGGTAATGTTCGCTGGAGTAGGTTTGATCACCTTCGTTGTAGCGGTTGCTGCTGTGGAAGTCGTGGGCTCCAGGTACTGCCTGCGTGGTGTCGTTCTGCCCTCTGCCACTGTTGACTGGGTCGTCTGCTCCGCTCTTCCACCACCAGCCTGTTGCCCTTCTAGTAATCGTGCTCACTTTGACTGGCTCCCGCGCCGTGTAGCATCAGCGTAGCTACCGCTGCTTAGAGTAGTAGGATTTCGGAATGGACCTGCTACAACCAGCTTGTTTCCTCTGTAGAATGCACGTATTCCATCAGCTTGGTAGTCTCGAATGATTTGCTGTTGTTTGGTTGTTAGGTCACCTGTCACTCTGATCCCTTTCTTTCGCAGCCCCTCTCGTCCTTTGTCAGGACACTTATTTTGTCTGACCATCTTGCGAACTTCACAATGACAGGCTATGGTTTAGAAAAGTCACTGCTTCGGCCAGACGATGGGCGCGTACAATGTCCTCAGAGGACCACGTTTTCCCTGGCACAGTGTCTTGAAGTGCGTGATCACTTTCTTTGCACATTCTTCGTAGTTTTCATGAGACGATTGCGGTAGATTGAAAAACTTGAGGTTGTCTCTCCTTGAAAATGATTCTAACGTGTCAAGTTTTTCGCTGAACTCACTTGAAATTTTTTTTAGGTTATCTTCCATATCAGAGCTGACTTGTTTTGTTTCTTCTGACATGAAGTAAAAAACGATCTTCAAGATTTGCTGTTTTGGCTTGTAGGTATTGTAGCTGTGTTTTCATCGCTCCCAGCATGTTGTCCACTTTTGCTAATAAGTCTTTGCCAAGCGAATCGAAACGTGTTTCAAGTTGCTGACACAAAAAATCTTTTAACTTTGTCTCATGTTGATGAAGTAAATCGCTCAGTGTTGTTTCCAGTTGAGAGTCAGGACCAGGGTTCGTCTCAATGTCGTTTGCGCACATCAGCAGTTGAAAACAGTATGACAGTGAGGAAAATGTACTGCGTCTGAGCTCTTCTCGCTCGGTTTGTGTTGACACACATGGCCATGGCGAGCTTTGCGCGCTTCCCCATGAATTGAATGTATACTGCAGCAAAAAACGACCGCAGATTGCTCGGAAATAATTTGTATCTAAAGGCATGATCACCTCAGCTATCACTTGGTGCAATGATTTAGCGTCTCATTAAAGGAAAGACTTCATTAATTAACAAAAACAATCAATGAAGCACTCCGAACAAGAGAAACACGTCTTTCTTCTGCCTCTGATGAGTGTTCACCCCTCAGAGAGAGAGAGAGAGAGAGAGAGAGAGAGAGAGAGAGAGAGAGGAGGGGGGGGGGGAGGAGGAGGAGGAGGGAGGAGGAGGAGGAGGGAGGAGGTAGAGAGAAAGGTAGAGATAGAGGAAGGGAGGGAGAAAGAGATAGGAAGAGAGGGAGGAAAAGTGTTTCGCGCAGAAAACATGGATACGTCAAGTTGTCTTTTTTTTTTTTCCGAACAGGAATGTCACTGGGAATACCCTCTTGTTTTTTTGTCCCCCCCCCCCCCCCCCCCTTTTCTTCCCCGTTCAGTCAGCCTAAAGTAGTGATGGAAGCTAGAATGGGAGCAGGGATAGAAGCAGGGATGGGAACAGGGGTGAGAGCAGGGCTGGAAGCAGGGATAGGAGCATGGGTGGAAGCAGGGGTGGGAGCAGGGATGGGAGCAAGGGTGGAAGGAGGGATGGAAGCAGGGGTGGAAGCTGGGATGGGAGCAGGGGTGGAAGCAGGGGTGGAAGCATGGGTGGAAGCAGGGATGGGAGCAGGGGTGGAAGCAGGGGTGGAAGCAGGGCTGGAAGCAGGGGTGGAAGCAGGGATGGAAGCAGAGATGGGAGCAAGGGTGGAAGCAGGGATGGGAGCAGGGGGTGGAAGCAGGGGTGGAAGCAGGGGTGGGAAGCAGGGGTGGAAGCAGGGGGGGAAGCAGGGATGGGAGCAGGGGTGGAAGCAGAGATGGGAGCAGGGGTGGAAGCAGAGATGGGAGCAGGGGTGGAAGCAGAGAGATGGGAGCAGGGGTGGAAGCAGGGATGGGAGCAGGGGTGGAAGCAGGGATGGGAGCAGGGGTGGAAGCAGGGGTGGAAGCAGGGGTGGAAGCATGGGGTGGAAGCAGGGATGGGAGCAGGGGTGGAAGCAGAGATGGGAGCATGGGTGGAAGCAGAGATGGGAGCATGGGTGGAAGCAGGGATGGGAGCAGGGGTGGAAGCAGAGAGATGGGAGCATGGGTGGAAGCAGAGATGGGAGCAGGGGTGGAAGCAGGGATGGGAGCAGGGGTGGAAGCAGAGATGGGAGCAGGGGTTGAAGCAGGGGTGGAAGCAGGGGTGGGAGCAGGGGTGGAAGCAGAGATGGGAGCAGGGGTGGAAGCAGAGATGGGAGCAGGGGTGGAAGCAGGGATGGGAGCAGGGGTGGAAGCAGAGATGGGAGCAGGGGTTGAAGCAGGGGTGGAAGCAGGGGTGGGAGCAGGGGTGGAAGCAGAGATGGGAGCAGGGATGGGAGCAGGGGTTGAAGCAGGGATGGGAGCAGGGATGGGAGCAGGGATGGAAGCAGAGATGGGAGCAAGGGTGGAAGCAGGGATGGAAGCAGGGATGGATTTAGAGTAGGGAGCAGGGATGGAAGCAGCGCTGGAAGCAGGGCTTGAAGCAGGGATGTGAGCAGAGATGGATTCAGGGCTGGAAGCAGGGATGGGAGCAGGGGTGGGGAGCAGGGATGGAAGCAGGGATAGAAGCAGAACTGGAAGCTATGACTGGAAGCAGGGATGGAAGCAGGACTGGAAGCAGGGGTGGAAGCAGGGATGGAAGCAGGACTGGAAGCAGGGGTGGAAGCAGGGATGGAAGCAGGGATGGAAGCAGGGGTGGAAAGTAGGAAAAGGGAGCAGGGCTGAAAACAGGGGTGGAAGCATGGATGGAAGCAGATATGGAAGCAGAGATGGAAGGTGGGATGGAAGCAGGGATGGACGCAGGGATGTAAGCAGGGATGAACGCAGTGATGAAGCAGGGGTGGAAACCGGGATGGGAGCTGCGATGGAAGCAGGGATGGAAGTAGAGGTGGAAGTGGGGGGGGGGCAGCAAGGATGGAGGCTGGGATGGAAGCAGGGATGGAAGCATGGATGGAAGCAGGTATGGAGGCTGAGGTGTAAGCAGGGGTGGAAGCAGTGATGGCAGCTGAGATCGAAGCAGAGGTCGAAGCAGGGGTGGAAGCTGGGGTGGACTAAGGGATGGAGGTAGGAATGGAAGTATGGGTGGAAGCAGGGATTGATGCAGGGATAGGAGCAGGGGTGGAAGCAGGTCTGGAGGCACGGGTGGAAGCAGGGCTGGAAGCAGGTCTGGAAGCAAGTGCTGGAGGCACAGGTGGAAACAGGGCTGGAAGCAGTTCTGGAAGCAGGTCTAGAAGCACGGGTGGAAGCAGGTCTGGAAGCAGGTCTGGAGGCATGGGTGGAAGCAGGGCTGGAAGCAGGTCTGGAAGCAGGTCTGGGAGGCACGGGTGGAAGCAGGTCTGGAAGCAGGTCTGGAAGCATTTCTGGAAGCAGGTCTGGAAGCAGGTCTGGAAGCAGGTCTGGAAGCAGGTCTGGAAGCACGGGTGGAAGCAGGTCTGGAAGCAGGTCTGGAAGCACGGGTGGAAGCAGGTCTGGAAGCAGGTCTGGAAGCAGGTCTGGAGGCACGGGTGGAAGCAGGGCTGGAAGCAGGTCTGGAAGCAGGTCTGGAAGCACGGGTGGAAGCAGGTCTGGAAGCAGGTCTGGAAGCATTCTGGAAGCAGGTCTGGAAGCACGGGTGAAGCAGGGCTGGAAGCAGGTCTGGAAGCAGGGATGGAAGCAGGTGCACGGGGAAAAGCAGGTCTGGAAGCAAGGTCTGGAGCAGGTCTGGAAGCAGGTCTGCAGGTCTGGAAGCAGGTCTAGAAGCATTTCTGGAAGCAGGTCTGGAAGCACGGGTGGGAGCAGGCTGGAAGCAGGGCTTGAAGCAGGGATGGGAGCAGGAGTGGAAACAGGGATTGAAGCAGGTCTGAAAGCAGGTCTGGAAGCATTTCTGGAAGCAGGTCTGGAAGCACGGTGGAAGCAGGTCTGGAAGCAGGTCTGGAAGCAGGTCTGGAAGCAGGTCTGGAAGCACGGGTGGAAGCAGGTCTGGAAGCAGGTTTGGAAGCACGGGTGGAAGCAGGTCTGGAGGCACGGGTGGAAGCAGGTCTGGAAGCAGGTCTGGAAGCACGGGTGGAAGCAGGTCTGGCAGCAGGTCTGGAAGCAGGTCTGGAGGTACGGGTGGAAGCAGGGCTGGAAGCAGGTCTGGAAGCAGGTCTGGAAGCACGGGTGGAAGCAGGTCTGGAAGCAAGTCTGGAAGCAGGTCTGGAAGCACGGGTGGAAGCAGGGCTGGAAGCAGGTCTGGAAGCACGGGTGGAGCAGGTCTGGAAACAGGTCTAGAAGCAGGTCTGGAGGCAGGTCTGGAAAGCACGGGTGGAAGCAGGGCTGGAAGCAGGGCTAGAAGCAGGGATGGGAGCAGGAGTGGAAACAGGGATGGAAGCAGGGGTGGATGCAGGGTTGAAAGCAGGGATGGAAGCAGGGGTGGATGCAGGGTTGAAAGCAGGGATGGAAGCAGGGATGGAAGCAGGGATGGAAGCAAGTGTGGAAGCAAGCATGGTACCAGGGATTTAAGCAGGGGTGGAAGCAGGGATTGAAGCACGGATGGAAGCAGGGGTGGATGCAGGGATGGTACCAGCATTGAAAGTGGCAGTGGAAGCAGTTGGAAGAAGGGATGGAAGCAGGGGTGGGAGCATGGATAGAAGTAGGGATGGGAGCAGAGGTGGAAGCAGTGAATAGCCGGAATAGGTCAGTTGGTAGAGCGCCGGACTGGTGATCCTGGGGTCGCGGGTTCAAATCTCTGCCAGGTCGTTTCGGTACAGGGGGATTTTTTCACTCGGAGTTACCATTGGTTCTGACTCCATTTCCATACAGTCCTTCGAATGAGACTATAACCGAGGTTCTGTGTGTGAAACGCATGCATAAAATCTTGCACACACGTAAAATCCCACCACCAACTTTCGGAAGAGAAGGCCAGTTTGGCCGTTGGTATCGTTACACATAGCATGGACCCTGCGTGAGAAATGAAAAAAATGAAGGAAGTAAGGATACTGAGTGAACGATACTCGACGAAATTGACTGGATGGCACAGGAAACGACTGAATGAAGCGCCAGCTGGCAGCTCTTCAGTCGGCACTACCCAGGTAGGCAGCCCGTTGTGTAAACGAGTGTGGATAGTAAAAGCGCTTAGAGTTTGGTCTCTAGCCGAGAATAGGCGCTATGTAAGTATTCATGATGATGATGATGATGATGATGATGATGATGATGATGATGATGATGATGATCATCATCATCATCATCATCATCATCATCATTATTATTATTATTATTATTATTATTATTATTATTATTATTATTATTATTATTATTATTATTATTATTGTTATTATTATTATGGAGGCAGGGATGGAAGTAGGGGTGGAAGCAGGGGTGGAAGCAAGGGTGGAAGCAGGGATAGAAACAGTAATGGAAGCAGAGGTGGAAGCAAGAGTGGAAGCAGAATGGAAGGAAGGGTGGAAGCAGGGCTGGAAGCAAGGCTAGAAGCAGGGCTGACAGAAGGGATGGAATAAGGGATGGAAACAGAGGTGGAAGCAGTAATGGGAGCTGCGGTGGAAGCAGGGGGGGAGCTGGGATGGAAAACATGGATAGGAGCAGGGGTGGAAGTAGGGATGTGAGCAAGGCTGGAAGCAGGGATGGGAGCAGGGGTGGAAGCAGTGAAGGAAGCTGGGATGGGATCAGGGATGGAAGCAGGGATGGAAGCAGGGATGGATCCAGGGATGGGAGCAGGGATGAACGCAGGGATGGATCCAGGGATTGGAGCAGGGGTTGAAGCAGGGATGGAAGTAGGGATGGGAGCAGGGTGGAAGCAGGGATGGAAGCAGGGATGGATCCAGGGATTGGAGCAGGGATGGACGCAGGGATGGATCCAGGGATTGGAGCAGGGGTTGAAGCAGGGGATGGAAGTAGGGATGGAAGCAGGGGCAGAAGCAGGGATTGGAGCAGGGATGAGAGCAGAGGTGGAAACAGGGGTGGACGCAAGGGATGGAAGCAGGGGTGGAAGCAGGGGTGGAAGCATGTGTGGAAACAGAGATGGTTGCAGGACTGGAAGCAGGGATAGAAGCAGGAGTGGAAGCAAAGGTGGAAGCAGGGATGGGAGCATGGGTGGAAGCAGGGACGGAAGCTGGGATGGTAACAGGGATAGAAGGTGGGTGGAAGCAAGGATTGAATCAGGGATGGAAACAGGGGTGGATGCAGGGATGGGAGCAGGGATTGAAGCGGAAATGGGAGCAGGTGCGGACGCAGGGATGGAGGCAAGGATGAAGCAGGCATGGAAGCTGGGATGGAAGGTGGGATGGAAGCAGGGATGGAAGCTGGGATGGAAGCAGGGATGGGAGCAGGTGTGGAAACAGGGATGGAAGCAGGCATGGCAGCTAGGATGGAAGCAGGGGTGGAAGCAGTGGTGAAAGCAGGGGTGGAAGCAGTGATGAAAGGAGAGATGGAAACAGGGATGGAAGCAGGGGTGGAAGTAGGGATGGAAACAGGGATGGAAGCAGGGGCGGAAACAGGGGTGGAAACAGGAGTGGAAGCAGGGGTGGACGCAGTGGTGGAAGCAGGGGTGGGAGCAGGGATGGGGGCAGGGGTGGAAACAGGAGTGGAAGCAGGGGTGCAAGCAAAGGCGGGGAGCATCTTCGAGGTTCTGAACCTCCTTCCCCCCTCTGTTTCTGTTCCTGGCCAGCTCTATCTTTCTCTCTGTTCTTTTTCTTCTCTCTTTCTTGCCACTTTTCGCTCTATACACTTTGTCGCTTTTCAATAGTCGATGTATATACACTGTACCTTGTTTTTTTGTTTTTGTTTTATTTTTTTTTTCTTTGCTGGCTTCTCTCTTCGTTGGGCGTTTCGGGCCAAGATTTTGGACTGCAGTGAACGAATAGGAGTTTGCCATTGCCATTGAGGTCAAGGCAGATGGGGGCCCCTGCCTATAGCCTTGATAAAAAGTCCCTGCAGTCATGCCACCCCTCCTCTGCCGTGATCGGCATCGTGAAAGTCATCTGCTAAAGGGGGCATCTGCTAAAACGGGGGCCTCAGTCACAGTGATCCAAGCTGATGGAGGCTTCACTGTCCAAGCTGATGAAGGCTTTGTGTCCGGTGTCCTGTGTCTAAGCTGATAGGGCTTCTGTGTCCGTGCTGATAGAGGCTTCT
>JADBJO010017021.1:27500-38842 GCA_016801955.1 Conus betulinus | reverse complement strand
GTGGAAGGCAAGAGGGGGCCTAAGGAAGAATCGCTCTGGGAGACACAAGGGACTGAGACTCAGGACCAAGAGCAGCTGTCCTGGGAGTTCGCCGCTCCCGTGACCCGACTCCACTCACCTTCGCTGGCCGTGGAGGGAACTTCATTGCCCGGGCCACCTCCCGTGACCCCACTCTCCACTCACCTTCGCTGGCCGTGGAGGGAACTTCATTGCCCGGACCACCTCCCGTGACCCGACTCCACTCACCTTCGCTGGCCATGGAGGGAACTTCATTGCCTGGGCCACCATCACACTTTTCGTTAAGTGACGGGTAGGCTGTTGCCCGGTTTTGGACAGCTCCCTTTCGGTATGGGAGCGCTGCTGATCCTGCCAGTCGTCCTGACCACACAAGCTGATGAGGTAGGAACTATACTAATATAGTACTAAGTGCATAGTGAGCAGCCCGCAAACAGCTATGGTTCATGTTAAAATGTTATGTCATTATAAATTTGTTTCGAGCCTCACCTTTTGGTCGTATGGATTTTCAACTTGGAAATGAATTATTTATAATGTTGATATAGTTTGTGAATGGCCATATGTAAATGTGGGATTACCCTTGTAGGGAGTGCACAGAGAAGAAAGAAAAGAAAAGAAACATTTTTAAAAGAGGAAAGGGGAGAGCAGTCAGAGACCTTGGTGTGCACCTTTAGCAAGGATTGCGGCCCTTCCCCTTCCTTGCGTTTCTCCCGAGGGTGGGAGCTCCTGAGTGCGACCGGCCTCTCAGCCCCACTCTTCTCCCTCAGTATATCAGGGGACTCATAATCAGCCTCCCTGTTCAGCTCGGTTCTCCAGGTCCCAGACAGTAGCCAGGAACCAGGGCCATGGAGCTGCGACCATCACCCTCCAGGTCCCAGCAGGCAGCCAGGACGCCAGGGCCACAGGGCTGTGACCAACTGCCAGAGAGACGACAGGGACGCCCTCCGTGCAACAGCTGAAACAATTGGACACGAAGTCCCTGAACTGCACTAAAGTGTACCATGTGCCTCAAACCTGAGGGGGAAATGAGTGCTATGAGTGTGTGGCTGAGGGGCGTGTGATTGCGTTTTTGCACTTTTGTTCCTTCTTTCATCTCAAATTCGTCTGTCCTTTGTTTGCTCTCCCTCATCGTCATTCATGTTTTAGTCCCTCTCTTTTCAAGCCCGTTCCCTGTACCCCATTCGTCCCGAACTTAGTGGGTGTTAGGGGTGTTAGGTTGGGGAAGGCAAAGGAGGGTGTAGTTGGGACATCGTTTCATTTGTTGGGGTAGCTAGGTCATCTGCCATCTATATTATTCATCTCTTTGACGAAAATAAAAGAAGTGTGAATGTGAAACTGCTCGTGGTCTGCAGTTGGGCGTGTCCGCGAATACGGGAGACAGCCTTTGGGGAGAATATATAGAGGGACCCAAGAGTGGGGGTCTGGGGAATGGGTTGGGGACCTTGGGGGGCAGGGAGGTGGGGTCCCTGGGTGTTAGGGGGTGGGGGAGTTTAAGGGTTTTGGGTGCTGGTCCCTGGGGATCAGCAGGTACAAATATTAGGGGGTCCCGGTGGGGGGTGGGGGGGAGAGAGACTGGGGGGTGCGGGACTTGGGGGCTAGGATAGGGGCGGGTGATCTTGGGATAGATAGGCGAATGAGTGAATAGGTGTGGGGAGAGATGGGGGGTTGGAAGGGGGTGTGGGAGTCAGGTGATCTGGGAGGCTGGGTGGGTTGGAGTGATGGTGAGGGGCCTGACAACCCCCCCCCCCCCCCCCATTACAGCCTCCTGAATTTTTTTCTCCCCCCCCCCCTCCCCCAGCCTTAGAAAGAAATTGAAAATTCGCGAACGTGGTTATCATTGTGAGCTTGACGTCATTGGACAGTTGCGTCTCCCTAGTGATGGCGGGTTTATAGCAATACGTCATCATACGGATGACGAGTCTCTGTAATGCATCACTGTCAAAGCATCGATAAAGGCAATCGCCGAATTATTTGCTGTCAAGAAAAGTGTTGTTGTTTTGTTTTCTTGTGTATGATATCTGTAATTCTTCTTGAGATTGCAAATGAATCCTTCCATTCTGGACGGATCCAACAACACCAACAAGGACATTAGAAAGGTAGTCGTAAGCAGTTTTATTACTTCTGTCTTGATCTCCATTGCATCGTTGACTGGATCCAGCATTATGACTAACCAGGCCCTGGCAGACAAATGCTGGGTTAATACTTGACAAGCTTAAAAGATATGAATCCACACGATCGTTTTCTTCCAGTTTGTACAGAAGAAGGAATTGTACTAAGGGGAATGAGAAGCAAATTTGGTGTGGATGCTCTGCCTGAGAGTGTCTATCTCCATAGACACATTGATAACATCATGAGTAGGGCTTCATTTGATGTGATGTACTCATGCCTACAAACCTACAGATCTTTGGTTGAAAATACGTACACAGCGTTTCTGCAATCTACCGATCCACAAAACGCTCAATAAGCCCCCAGAAGACAGGTTGTGTCAGAAGTGGAAGGCCCTACAGTCAAAATGTCCCAGCTAGTTGACTCCTGGCTACAGAATCTAGTCGTTGGGCTCCCCAGCTACATCCAAGATTCCACTGCAATGCTAATGATGCTTGAGGACCTTACGTCAGGGAGGGTCCTTTTGGTCCTGAAGCAACTTTGGTGACAATAGGCGTAGTAGAGCTGTACACCAACATACCCCACGACGACATGCTAGAGGCTATCACCTTCTATCTGACGCTCCACCATCTTGACAATACCCCACCAAACTCCATCATTATAGATATTGTCTCTCGCGTCCTCAGGAACAAATTTTTCACCTTTGAAGGACGCATATACAAGCAGGAACATGGGACGGCAATGGCCACGCCCATGGCCCCAACCATTGCCAATCTTTTCATGGGCTGGCTGGAAAAGAGGATGCTGGAAGAAAGCCATGTCCACATCGACAACAGCATGTGGAGACGCTACATCAATGACATCTTCTTGCTGTGGCAGGGCTCGGAGGAAGACCTGCAGACCTTTTGCCAACACATCAACACTTTCCATCAAACCATCAAATTCACAGTCCAGTCATCCAGACAGTCCATCCCATTCCTCGACATTCTCATCAAATTTGATGATGGCTTAATCATCACTGAACTGTTCACAAAACTCACAGCTACTCATGCTTACCTCCACCATCGCTCATGCCATCCACATCATTGTAACAACATCCCCTACTGCCAGTTCCTGAGGCTCTGCTGTCTTTGCTCCAAGACTAAAAACTTTAAAAAACATGCTGTACCATCATGGGCATGTTCCTCAGCAGTGGATACAGATCGAGCAAGCTACAACAGGCTTTGACAAAAGCACGAAGCCTCCCCAGAGCTGAGGTGTTAATGCATAGGGCAAAAACTGCAGAAACTGTCAACACCAGGGTCCTCTTCGTCATCACTCATCACCCGTCCAACCACACAACTATGTGACTGGCTCAGGCAGCAACAGGCACTACTCCGCACAAGTGCACGCATGAAAAAGGCTGTGCCTGAAGTGCCTGTTGTGGGAGAGAGAAACTCCAGGAGCATCCGAAACCTGACATGCCCTCCTCCCTTCCCCAAAGTCAAGCCTACACAAGAACAGGCTGGGGTGATGAGATGCAACAACAGGTGCGTCATCTGTAGGGAACATCTGGTGGAAAGTAAAATTGCCTCCAGCGACACCACTGGAGAAGTCTTCAACATCAGACATGGCATGACCTGCAAGCTTTCAAACATCATTTACATGCCCTACTGCCGACAATGTCATGGGGCTCAGTATGTAGGAGAAACAAAGAATGCCCTAAGAACATGCTTCTACCTCCACAGGACCCACATACTGCAAAACACAGGCACCCATGTTACTAGACATTTCAACAGGAAAGATCATACACTGCAGGACATGAGGTGCATGCCCATAGAGCAGGTCCTCACAGACAACCTTGCTCACAGGCATGCAAGGGAGCAGCTCTGGATCAACAAACTCAGGACATTCTATCCTCGGGGTCTCAACACTCTCTGCGTCTCCTAACTGGTTAGGGAGGGAGAGGGGTGAAAAGGGCAGATAGTGGGGGATATGGTGAGGGGAGAGAGAGGGGAGATGGGACAGAGACGGCGATAGGGTTCAAAGGGGGAGGTTTTTAGGCAGACGGCCCCATATGCAAGTGACAAACTCTATCCCCGGATCAGAGGGAGATGTGTGATGGGAGAATAAGAGATGGCCCAGGGGCTGGGGTCAGGGACCCAAGAGTGGGAGGCCTGAGGAATGGGTTGGGGACCTTGGGGGGCAGGAAGGTGGGGTCCATGGATGTTAGGGGGTGGGGGAGTTTAAGGGTCTTGGGTGCTGGCCCCTGGGGATTGGGGGTTACAAATAATTAGGGGGTCCAGCAGGGAGGGGGTGGGGGGGACTGGGTGGTGCGGGACTTGGGGGCTAGGATGGGGGTGGCTGATCTTGGGGTAGATAGGCGAATGAGTGAATGGGTGTGAGGTGAGATGGGGAGTTGGATGGGGGTGTGGAGTCAGGTGATCTGGGGGGCTAAGTGGGTTGGAGTGATGGTGAGGGGTCTGACCCCTCCCCCCACCCCCGTCCTTACAGCCCCCTGAATTGGAGGCGAAAGCTTGAATATTAAAGTTGTCCCTGTGGGAAAAGACGTTCAACTTGTTTTAGTATTCATTTTATTCAAATCATCCTGTTGACGTCGTTTTGTTGAGGCGCGGTGTGAGTTTAGTGAGAATTTTACCTGTGAATATGTGTATATATATATATATATATATATATATATATATATATATATATATATATATATATATATACTATTTATTTACATTATATGCAGTATCAGATAGGAATAGACTGTATACGTTTTTTACGTAGATACCATGTTCCCAAAACCTTGCTTAAAGTCATCTGGAAAACTACCTGAAAGAAACGTTTTCAGATGTCACAAAAAGCAGGGTGTAATACTAAATGGTTACAGGTGCGTGACATTATGAGAATGCTAGGAACTGGTATTCCTGTAAAGAAAACAGACATCTTGTACAACACTGTTTATTTTCTGATTTCTGGTCGGATGTAAAACAGAACATCCAACACATGTTCTGAAAGCACTATTGTTAGAACCATTTTTGGAAAGATTTGTAGGCATTATGAAAATCGAAATGTGTAAACTGCTGAACTGTATGGGCATCAGAAAATATTGGGTTGCTCAGTACTACGAGAAATTTTCGCACATATTTTTTTTTTTTTTTTTTTCTGGGAAAGATCTTTTTAATTATATGTGCAAGCGTGAAAAGATTTTTTTCTAGGAATTTTTTTTTTATTATACATGTAAGCGTGAAAAGAAATATTTACCTTCTTCTTCTGCGTTCCAGAATAATGACTCGGATTTCCAGACCAATTTGCTGGATGAAGGCTGCTGTTGTCTTCAGATCCTCCATTGTGCCCCAAAGCTTTGCTGCAATCGTGGCTGCGTGTGGCCAACGCTGTATCCGTGCATCCTGGTAAAGGGGGGCAGACTAAAGAATGTGCTGAGGGGTTGTGGGCCTGTCTCACAAGAGCAATCAGATGTGTGCGATAGCCCAATACGATGGAAATGGGCTCACAAACGGCAGTGACCAGTTCGTAGTCTGAAGGTTGTGGTCTGCTGATGTCGCTGTAGTTGGGGCAGCTGATCGTCAGGCGGGTGTCTGTGTTATTCTTCCCAGTGTCTTTTGTAATGACTTTTGATGACAGTTTTGGTTTCTCTATAGGAGATTTGGCGGGTTTGTCTGCTTGAGCCTGCTGCCACATTTGACAAGCCTGTCTGCCTTCTCATTTCCTGCCAGACCGCAGTGGGCAGGGATCATCTGGACAGTCATATGAGCCATTGTGTGACAGGTCTTGAAGCTGTTGCACTGTCTCTCTTTCCAGCTTGTCACTGGGCGACTGTAAATTCTGGATAGCAGTTTTACAGTCTGTCAGGAAAACGATGTGTTAAGTGGGTGTTCTGCACTAATGAGTCTGGCAGCTTCTCTTACAGCAGTAAGTTGAGCCCTGTAGTTTGTTGATCTTCGTCCAGCAGGCAGAGACTTTGGCAGGGTTCGTCTATCAGGGAGGCAGATGAGGATCCCCATTTCCTCCATTTTTTACAGCTGCATCCGGGATCCATCGGTGTAGATGTGGGTCCACACAGAGGTGTTGTATTCTGAATGCAGCATTTCCAGCGTCAGGGACCTGAGGATGTAGTCTTCTTTCCTGGTCACACCTGGAATGTCAGTAGCGAGGGTAACATCGTCTATGGTGCTCTACTCTTCTGCATCCTGTATCTCTCGTTCTTCAGGAGTGCTTGGTAGGACGTCACTTTGGGTCCTCATTAGTTCCTTTGCACGACGATTGAAGCTGCTTCTTTTAAGTCTGTTGTGTGTTGTGTGTGTGTGTGTGTGTGTGTGTGTGTGTGTGTGTGTGTGTGTGTGTGTGTGTGTGTGTGTGTGTGTGTTCCTGCATGAGTTGGTGGGGGGCGTGAGAGGGCAGTCTTTGCAGCTTTTCATTCTGGGTGAGGACCCTCTCTTCTCGTCTTATGTCAAGTGACGGGAGTCCTGTTGTTGATTCGAGGGTGTTGATAGGTGTTGTTTTTAGCCTTCCAGTGATGAGTCACAAAACCAACATTTTGAACTTTGGCCAGTCTACTGGTGTTGCTTGGCAGCTGTGGCCCATGCTGCTGATCCGTACTCCATCACTGGTCAGATGTTGTCTGTGTACACCTGTCTGAGGATGCAACTGCTGGCTTCCCATTTGGTGCCAGCCAGTTTCTTCATGATGGATAGTCGTCCTGTGGCTCTTTTCTCCATCTCCTAGATGTGGGGATTCCACGTGATCCTCTGTCCAGTTTGATTCCCAGGTAAGTGGGAGTGTCATCTTGTGGGATGTGTTGGTTGTTGACAGTCAGACTGAATTTCTCTCGGGTGTTGGAGAGAGAGAGAGAGCAGGTGGCCACTGTCTTCAGACTGTTGGCGGTGACACACCAGTCTTTCGCCCATTTGGAGGTGTTTGTGGGGGCATCTTGCATCCTAACTGTTGCAGTTACAATGGACTCTGAGGCGTTCCACATTGCAAAATCATCAGCATGCAGGGCTCTGGAGATGTGTCTGGAGAGGCTTGAGTGATGTCGTTTATGAAAACCTCCCTCCTTGTGGGACCCCCTCTCTGATCTTTACTCTGCTGCTCAGGTTGCCGTCGAGATTTACTCTTGTGGATCTGTGGCACAGGAAGCTCTTGATCCAGCTGAACATGCATCCAGCAATTCCTGAGTTTCAGGAAGAGTCCTTCTTTCCACACCTTGTCAAAAGCTTTTGATGGTCAAAAAAGGTTGTGATGGCCTTGTTTTTCTTTCGAAAGGCATATTCTATGGACTGTGCCAGGTGAATGAGCTAGTCTTCAGTATTCCTGTTTTTTTTTTTTTTTTTTTTTTTTTTTTTAAGTTGTCTGTTCTTTGGTGATCAAGTTGTTGGTTTCTAAATGCCACATTAGTCGTTTGTTGACCATACTCTCGAGAGTCTTGCCAAGGCAGCAGAGCAGGCTGATTAGCATGTAGCTGGATTTCTTTTTCGGATCTTTTCCTTTCTTGAGGACTGGGATGATGACAGCTTCCTTCCAAGCCAATGGGAAGATGCCTGACGTCCATGACAGGTTGAAGAGCTCAAGCAGTTTCTTTTTGGCAGAGAGCCCAAGGTGCTTGATCATTTTGTTGCAGACTCCATCTTTGCCTGGGGATTTCTCGTTTTTGAGTTTTCTGATAGCATCGTTGAGGCCTGCCATAGTGAAATCTGATGTCAAGGTGCAGTGTAGTTTGATTACTGCCGTGTTTTTTCTTGAAGTTACTGTTTTACTTCTTATCTTCTTTGGGGGGTACCCTTATTTTACTTTCCTCCTCAAAGACACTAGCAAGGAGGTTTGCAGCTCTTTTCCCCGCATGGAACCCATCATCCTCTACCAGTACGGTGAGGCAGGCAGGTACTTGTGAGTTCATCGTTCAATGCCTTGGTCAGTTTCCAAAGCTTCCCGGTGCTGTTTTCCAGGCTGAGTGCTGAAGTTGTTTCATGCCAGCACTGTTGGATTTCTTTTGTCTTGGTACTGTTGAATTCTTCTTTCAATCATTTGTGCCTAGCTAATGTTTGTGTACACGGGTTTTGCTCCATTGCTTCTCTGGCTTCTGATAGCTGTAGGTGAAGGCTGGCCAGGCTTTGGGACCAGTATGGTTTGTAGTTCTTTCTGGAGCCACATGGAATGGACCCCTTTGCCGCCTCTAGAATGGCTGCTGTAATCAACTTTACATTTCTGTTTATGTCTCCTGTGAGGGTGATGTTGGAAAAGTCTTCTGCAAGGAGCTGGGAATTTGTTCCAATCTGCTTTTTTGATAGTTCTCAAACCAGCAGTTTCGCTGAAGAAGTCGGCAGGATTGCTGACGAAAGCTATGCACACAGTGAGTAGTCTTCTTTAACTGAGTGACCTGTTTAGTCTGGTGGCCATTATGCTTTTTTTTTTAAGTTCCAGCTTCCCCCTTTCCTGATGTATTCTGTAGAGGTTGTTGTGTCAGCAACAAGTAGGGTGATGGGCAGATGGTCGCCTCTACCTAGTTGATTGTTGACAACTCTACCAGTCCGCTTCTGAACGACCTCTGTAGCTAGGGCAAGGTCTGGAGTGGATGTTGTCCTCCAGGCTTGGGAGTAGTATGATGATTGGTCTTCAGGTTTGTTGACCAGCACTAGGTGGTTGTCCATCATCCAGTCCTGGATTTCTCCCCTCTGGTATCAGTGGAGTCGTATCCCCATGCAGGCGAGTGACCGTTGAAGCCACCAACGATGAGGTGTTTCTCTTTTGATAGCTGGAGGGTATGGAGGTTCAGCTTGCGTTTTGAAGAGCTGTAGCAGTTTGTGATGAGGTGGTCTTCACCTTGGAGGAGAATCTTGATGGTGATAAAGTTAAAATCTTCATCTGTTGACTGGGCCACCAGGGCCATTGGGATGCCATGCGTGACGAGGGTTAGAACACCTCCTTTGGATCCTGTCTGTCTGTCTCTGCAGTAACTCTCACATCCTCTAACGAAGAAACGGTTGTTTTCTGGTAGCTGGGTCTCCTGGATGCAGATTACATCGATTTGGTTGGTTTGAGGAAAATCTGCAGCTCTGTTTCTTTTTGCCGGATGCTTTCAGCGTTCCACTGCACCACCCTTAAAGGGGCTGTTGCAGGGAAAGAGGGGTGACCAGTCACTCTACTCTGCCTTCTCCTGGGTCCCAAGTCGACAGAGCCACCGGTCGCTGATACTTACCAAAGGCGCCTGTTTTGGGGTATATCAATTTCACGTTATAGAATCGAGACATACAATTCAAAGTTATTACGAAAAGCAATTATTTCAACACAAAATGGTTACAGCATCAAATCCTACACCTTGTTCCTTTTATTGCATTTACTTTGTCTGATGTGCCTAAACAAGTCACACTTTACAAACATAATTCTTCGGTATTTTGATCTAAGTGATCAATATTACGAGCATGAAAGTCTGTTTTTCATATGACAAATTCTGATTTTAGTCGCCAGGCTTTGTTCGTTTAATCGATTTCTTATGTGTTGTTTGATCTTATTTAAACCTAAAAAGAATTGAGGATTCCGTCATTTTGCTTTATAAATGTATGTATAATACGCTATGTGTGTATGATGACTCCCTTACTCCCTCCTTTCCCTCTTCATTTTTTTTCAAATAGTGCTAGTTTAGTTAAGCCGTTATGTGCTGTTCATTAATTAAAGCACCAACAGGGAGAAAAATGTCTCTTGAATAAAATCGTCTGTGGCTGAATGTGTTGAAAAGCTGAATGACGCGTTTGCTTGTTTTGTTATACAGAGTCACCTGTCGAACTAACCAGGTGATCATCATTCAAAGAATGACCTGAAATCCCCTGGGTAAGGGCACTGAACTGCATCACATTACTTTAAAAAAAAACCCTTGGCAGGCGTTTGTGAAGTGAATATAACTTAGTATAATGTATCCTGGTTTATTGTTGTTTCTGTGTTTTTTGATGAAACACGATTTTGCAAGTACCAGAACAAAAAACACATTTTTGGATGCGCAACAAATGCTTGATCGTAAATTGAAGGACTTGACTGCGAACAACGACAGCTATCTGAGACTGTCAGCCAGTCAGTTAGCACAGTGCACACGGGAGAGAACGCAACGCTGCAGCCAGAGGTGCATGAGCTGACCATTGTGTATTCTCAGCATCAAACGGACTTAATGGAACCAGCAGTGTACAACGGTACCATGTCCAGTGTAGTCTGCTGGTTCAACGTCTCCACCTCTGAGGGTCACAAGATACAGATCCAGTTCCTGCAGCAGACGTGTTCCCGGGATAACTTCCTGTCTCTGATCATTCAGGTCAATGACACGTCAGAGTTCCAGGACAGGAGACTGGTTGTGAACACCTGAGGTCCCCTCTCCTGGTGGACTGGGTCAGCAGACGACACTTTGTCCTCTTTGCTATCGTGGTGCATGACCTCCGTATGAACTACACCATCAAGGTCAAGGTCTCCGTTATGCCCTCATATACAGATGCAGGAATGCAAAAACGCCATCTATCTTCAAAAATGGGTAAGACATACTTGATACTTGAGATATTGGGTGTTTGAGGCCTTTTTACAAGGCCTGTTCACCACTCCTGTTCAAAACTAGATTTGCGTGCGTGGCATGGCAAAAGCAGTCTAGCTGTAACAGCTGGGGTCAAATTTGTTTGGCAGACTTTCCCAATGGGCATACAGTCTTCTTTTAAAAGCACTAATGCTCGGGGCCGTCACCACATTATCTGGAAGACTGTTCTATGTGGACACCACTCGCTGCGCGAAGAAGTTGGAACGTATGTTTAGTGTGCAATGTCTTTTCTCTAGTTTTAGAGACTTCCCTCTGGTGTATCTCTCTCTTGCCGGAGCTGGAGTTGTGGTCTGCCTGTGTCATATAAGCCCTGCACAAACTTAGAAGTGTCAATCATGTCGCCTCCTTTCTGTGGTGTTCCAAGCTTGTCAGTTACAGTGCTACTAGGCGCTCTGGATACGATTTTTCTTTCAGGGGACCAATGGGTTTTGTTGCTTGTCTTTGAACATCCTCCAGGTCTGCACACAGGGTTTTAAATCTTGGCTGCCACACAACGTGACCATACAAAAGGATTCACAAGGGACTTATAGAGGTGGACAAAGGTTTCTGGTGTCAGGTGATCGAAGGAGCTTTTGATGACCCCAAGGATCCTATTAGCCTGCCTGTCTCACAGCCTGTGTTCTTGTCTGATCTGCATCCACTAATGCAG
>JADBJO010017021.1:12500-25000 GCA_016801955.1 Conus betulinus | reverse complement strand
AGACAGTGTTCGTCACATGGTGAAGATGGAAAGCAAAAAAAAAAATAAAATAAAATAACACTTTATCTTTTACGTCATGCCGTGTCATGGTCATAACTGACATACCGCGGCGGCGTTGAGACGGTTGTTGAATAGGACGTTGTAACGTCTGCCGAAAATGAACACAGAGTGGATATCGTGTAAAAAAAAAAAAAAAAAGCAGAAGAAGAAGAAGAAGAAGAAGACGAGAAGAAAGAATATAATATTTATACACAGCCTTGTTAAAGGTTCCAGGCGCTAACAATCCACACTCTCGTGTACACAACAGACTGCCTACCTGGGTAGTCACGCCTGAAGAGCTGCCTACCAAGGCTTCATTCAGTCGTTTCCCATGTCGTCCAGTCAATATCATTCACTCAATTTCCTTACATCCTTCATTCTTTCCATTTCTCACGCAGGGTGCATGCTGTATGTAATGTGTCATCCATACCAAAGGTCAAACTGCCCTTCTCTTCCGAAAGCTGGTGATGAGACTTTACGGGTGCCAGATGTTATGCGTGTATTGTGGTCCTACACTTACAGCAGAGACTTGTCCTCACAGAGGTCCCAAACAGAGCACTTTGCGTTCATTTTCGGCACTTTTGTCAATTAATCACAAACATGTAAGTTATAATTAATACACTGAGTATGAAGTCCACCACATAGAAAGGATACTTAGTAAGTGTTACAACTTAAAATGGAGAAAAGAAAGGAGGATCTTTTTGCGAAAACCATAGCAAATGACGAGTTGCAAGCCTCCTTTTATTTATCGGTTTTAGGACGTTCTATATTCGGTCAATGTAGTGCAATCGTTGATGTATTTAACACACCTGGAAAGTGGAAAGTGAACGTATGCTTAATTGTTCAGTTTTGTGTTCGGATCGATTGATAATGTGATTACATTATTCACATTTATATTGAAATGTTCACCAGGTCTCTGTAAGTTACTAGTGCATTACCGAATGTTTGAGAATGTTGTAGAAGCTAATCGAATCAATTTACATATGCTTGTCGCGATTTTATTGGTTGAGCTCACCAAGACGCAGAATATTCTAGAAAAGAATGATTGAGTCGACTAGAAGCTGACAATAGTAGAATATTTGCTGCTGCATGTACGATTGAGTTCCTGTACGCTTATATTTTTAACATTATGCGAAAGATCTAGAGAGTGCTCGAAAGACTTTTAAAGTTTGGTAGTGCGCTGTTTTGGGGAATGACACAGCATGAAAATGGGTTTAAAAACTTGATTCTTGTAAATTCTTAGGTGTACGTTTTTAAAGATCTAACGTCCATGGAACGTGCTTACAGATGGGTTCGGCAAATGCTGATTTCTGAGGGCACATACATTGATATCTTTCTTTATGAACATGTTCAAATGAAATTCGTTTTTTTTTATATATACACAAGAGTATTCAAAACTTTAAACTTCACTGAAATATTTAAGACTCATCGCTTGCGTTAGACTCATGTAATTCTATTCCAGTCGAATTCTCTTCAATTTTCGGCCATATTTAACTTCATGAACGCCTTTGGATGCCTTCTCTACTGATTTATAGGTGAGTTGTATAGATGTACTGCGTTACATTGCAGGGAAAGTAGAGAGGGACCTGGTAATAGGAGATGTGGAGAAAGAGAGAGGATGTCAAGAGAAACCAGGAGGCCATCAAGCAGTGCCAGCATGACACCTCTCAGTCAGTTTCGTCCTCAGCACGGTATATGACCTTCTAACCTAAACTTCAAACCAGGTCACATGGGGTAAATCAGATGATCCTCCAGCTCCGTGTCCACTCTGTCTGGATCAGCTGTGATTTCAAAAGCATGGAAGCAGGGTTTACAAGATGGAGTGGGGGATAGATAATGCACAGGAGACCATCCAGATCATCAAAACGAATGATTCTGATTGAACTCACTGTGCCATACGAGAACCGAATGAGGTCAGCTCATATCTACAACAGTGAGGAAATACACCAGTCTGGCTAGCAGCTTGAGAGAATCCTCGCCATAGAATTTGGGCAAGGGATTTGTAGACTAATGCGTTTACGATTTCATAAATCAGCTCAGGATTTCAGGTAAGAAGTGGACTAGAACCCTGAGTGCAGTGGCAGAGGAAGCTGAAAAGAGTTCCAGCTGGATCTTGTACACCAGGAACAAACATGAACTCCATAGGACTTACATTTTCCAAATTAGAGCAGGTGTCCAATGGCAGTATATGTAAGACATTCGTCTATGAAGACACGCCTTGAAACATCCACTCTGTCAAAAGTTGTGGAGTTGAATCACGGCAGTGCCAGGGAAGAAACAGTTGGCAGCATAAGGTCGTCTAGGAGTGAAGACCAGAATGTGGCCCTGCATCCTTATGTCATGTGACGTAGCCTCACATCAAGGCATGTGACGTTCCATCACATGTAGTCTAGTGATATGAATAATTTCCCCCCCATGCCACAACTAAAAAGAAAGAATATTCTTGTGGCTTGACTGGTGTAGCAGGCGTCCCCAATAATTGTGAGGATTGTTCAGTCAGATGAACAATGGTGGTCATTGGGTGAAAGTGACCACTGAGAGATAGTTTCATGTGTTGAATTGGTAAGCAGGTTACTTACACGAACCTCATTCGTGTTTCAGCCCTACACCCTTCAACCCGTCAGCTATTCTCCTCTGAGACAGGTGGTTAATGATGGCCATGGTGTGGGGAACACACTGGTAGTTCAGCCCCAGCAATTAAAGACTCCAGGTAGAGGAGTTGGATCTCATCATTTCCCCAGTGACAGAGAATTCAAGAAGACAGAAGTTTTTTCTGATGCAGACAAGGCATCATGACTGTATGAAGCAAGTCTTATCTCTGATGCAGGTATGGCATCATGATTAAAGGAAAAATTTTTGTTATCCTGGTCTGGATCTTGGGCCAGTGTTATGTGAAGGCCATGATTGTATAATTTTGAAGATTGTGGGTATTCTTTCTTCGGCAAGAAGGAGGAATTTTGTAAGGATTTATTGATTTCAATTTGTAACTGATTATCTCTCAGTGTGAAGAGAAAGACAGATACATGTATAGAATCTGTTCATTAATTGTTCGATTCATTTAGTAAAGTGTTTTCCCCCGTAGGAGGGGGGGGGGGGGGGGGGAAGAGAAAAAACATTTGGTAGTGTGCCTTTTGGTTGATTGGAGAGATTGCGTGTGCGTATGGAGTAAATGCTGTCATGAATGCGTGTGTGCAAAAGTGACAAGTGTGACAGTGGTGACCCAGCGTAGCTGCCGTTGTTTTTGTCCCCCCAGGAAAAAAAAAAGAAAAAGAAAGATTTCTATTTGTGCCCTCGGGTTCTGGAAATGAGGGAATTATATTTTCATTGAAAAAAAGAAAGATGATTTTGATTTGTACCCTCAAGGGTTTGAGGGAAGAAAAAAAGAAATTAGTTCAATTATTTATTGTGTATAATATTTGCATTTTTTTTCTATTTGTATGTGTGTTTCAGGTGGTTGAGATTTGTTTTGGTTGCTCAACTCTGTTAAGTTTTGTTTTTTTTTTTATTTTTTTTTATAGGATTTTTTTTACCCTTCCCCACCTCAGGACAATAGCCTCAACCTCCTCTTGCTCGTACCTGGCAGCAAGGGGGCAGGGCGTTGAGGAGTCGTTGTCCTTCCCCTAGAGCATTAGAATTTGTTTTGTCCCCTTCCCCAGTACCAATAGCCCCAACCTCTTCCTGCTCTGATTCAGCAGGGGGGCATGGCGTTGGGGAGTCGGTAGTCCTTCCTTTCTCATAAATATCTATTTCTCTCCCTTTCCTATCGTTTCATTTTGATTTTTCCCCTTACCCGTCTGAGTGTGGGATCAACTTCACCTCCATCACTCAACTAGTGTAGGTGGTGGAGTTGATTACCGCTCAACCCTAATAAACATCTTTTTCTTTTGATTATCACTTTTTCTTTTGTGTGTGTGTGTGTGTGTGTGTGTGTGTGTGTGTTGTGTGATATTTTCTTTTTGTGTTTGGGTGAATGTGCATTTATTCATTGATTGCTTATATTTTGTATTATTACAGTAATGTTGTGTATATTGTGCATGATTTTTTTCTCCCTGTATCCCGTTTCACCAGTTTCGCCAGGGAGACAGTGACCACTAGGGTGTTATCTGAGGGTTTCTTTTGCTTTTCTTGATTTCATCTCACTATTCCGGACCTGTGTACCCTTTCATTTCCTTTTCACCCCCTTTTTCAAAACCTCTAAACCTTCTCTTCAATAAGCTCCTGTCTAGATTTCTTTTCAACATTTTCATCTTATAGGTAGGATTTCTACTAGTTTGTGCTTCTTCCCCTCCTTTAATTGTTTGTGATTCCATTTGTTTTGTAAATTCATTTTCATTTATCGTATAAGGCGATACATTTGTTTTGTAAATTCATTTGAAATTAAGTAAGAAAGAAAGATGGCAACAAGAATATTTAAGAACTAAAACTTTATAAAGAATTTATTTCCAGAAAAAAAACAAAAAACTTTAGTATTGTGTATTATTTTTTCTTTTCTTGGGAAAAAAAAAAAACAGATTAGAATTGAACTTCATTTTTTTTTTAAAATCCAAATTGATAGCTGTTTTCGAAAACAAAATACTTTTGGAAAAATACATTCCTTGGGTTTCATATCTATCTTTTTTTAGTAAGTTTTCTGTTTACGCCGGAAATTGAATTCTTTATTTGTATATATTTTAGTAAGTGTGTTTTTGTGAAACATATAACACCATCATATATCGCCTTATTTTTATTAATACTTAGAAATTGTTTTGTGTGTTTATATCTGTTGACAGTTCATTAAGATGATTTTGATAAATATGTTCAACAAGCGGAACCCTTAGGTTTTGATGGAGAAAAACTTACCAGCTATGTGCAACAATGCATAGATAGGATAGACAGGCTACGAGAGAGACAGAAAATTACCAGGTATGTTCATTTATGGGTCACGGATAATGCCCGGTGTTTAGTTTGCCGTTATAGCCTTTACTAACGGCTGTAACAGCCTGTAACGGTTTTTTCTTTTTTATGGAATATCCCGAAAGTACTAGGCAGATCTTTGTGAAAATTAGCAGGTATGTTCACTATGGGTTACGGATGATGCCCGATGTGTCAGTTTACGTTATAGCTGTTACTAACGGCTGTAATGGCCCATAACTGTTTTTTTTTTTTTTTTTTGAAATGTCTCAGAAAGTACTTGACCGATCATTGTGAAAATTAGCAGGTATGTTCATTATGGTCATGGATCATGCCCGACGTTTTAGTTTACCGTTATGGCCGTTACTTACAGCTATAACAACCAATTACAGTTTTTCTTTTTAATGGGATATCTCAGAAAGTACTTGGTCGATCTTTCTGAAAATGTGTAGGTGACATGGGTCATGGATGATGCCCGATGTTTTATTTTTACATATATTTGCCCCTAACGGTTTTCCTTCTTCATGGGAATATCTCAGAAAGTACGTGTCCGATATTTATGAAAATTTGCCCGATGTTCAGGTGTACCGTTATAGCCGTTACTAACGTCCCATAATGATTTTCTTCCTTACGGGAAATTTCAGAAAGTTCTTGGCCGATCTTTCTGAAAATTTGTAAGTTACTCATTATAGGTCACAGATGATGGCTGATGTTACCAGAATAACCATTACTAACAGTTAGAGGCATGCTCTAAAGGCAGGTGAAGACAGTACTTCTCTGGGTCCTCCCCAGCACCTTCGAGTGTTTCTTTTTCTTCTTTTTTTCTTCTAGACCAGCCCAAGACGGTTTTTCCTCTTTATGGAATATATCACGCGTATTCAGGATGTACTGGGAGTACGTTTATGCTTTGCATCTTGTTCTTTTTTTCAGGGGGAACAAAAAACAATGGTAGCTACGTCGAGGTCACCACTGTCACACTGTCAATTTTGCACACACGCATGCATGACAGCATTTACTCCATACGCACACGCAATCTCTCCAATCAAACAAAAGACGCACTACCGAATGTTTTTTCTTCTCCCCCTCTCCTTCAGGGAAAACACTTTACTAAATGAATCGAACAATTAATAAAAAATTCTATACATGTTTCACTCTCCCTCTTCACACTGAGAGATAAAAAAAAGTTACGAATTGATAGCAATAATTTCTTACAAGATTCCTCCTTCTTGCCAAAGAAAGAATACCCACATCCTCCAAGAATATAAAGTTATGACCTTTTACATAACATTAGCCCAAGATCCAGACCAGGGGAATAAATCATTCACGCATTCATGATGCCATACCTGCATCAGAGGAAGCACTCGCCCCATACTGTCATGATACCTTGTCCGCATCAGAAAACGTGCTGACCCCTTGAACTCTTCAGTCAATGGGGAAACGATGAGATCCGACTCCTCTACCCGGGGTCTTCAATTGCTGGGGCTGAACTATCGGTGTGTTCCCTACACCATGGCCATCGTTAAACACCCCGTCTCAGCACTTAAGAAACAGATGCTGTCGCAGCATCAGAGGGGGAATAGCTGATGGGGTGAAGGGTGAAGGGTTGAAACACGAATAAGGTTCGTATAAGTAACCTGCTTCCCAATTCAACATATGAATTCTTTCTTTCTCTTTTCTTTAGGTGTTCCCCTGAACCTTTCCCCAACTACCTATGGCTCACCTGGTAATGACTGGTCAGTGGTGAGGACCCCTAGACCAACGTCCTGACAGGTTCGAGTCTTTAGGCCATCTCCTGGCTAAAACTAATTCTTTCCTCCCTCGTCTTAGTGAGTGCATACTCAGTGTTCAAAACACATGATCAGCACCTTACCAGCCCTTATTAAACTATCTCTCAGTGGTCACTTTCACCCTTGTTTATTTTAATGAGTGATCCTCACAATTATTGGGGACGCCTGCTACACTAGTCAAGCTACATGAATATTCTTCCCTTTTAGTTGTGGCATGGGGGAAATGATTCATATCACTATTCTACATATGATGGAGCGTCACATGCCTTGATGTGAGGTTACGTCACATGACAGACATTTCTTCTGTTGCCATAGCTGAAACGTTGTTGGGTATCTTCTCGCGTTTAGGTTTTCCTAAAGAGATACTCTCAGACCAAGGTACCCAGTTCAATTCTGATTTGATGAAACAATTTCATGTGTTGTGTGTGGTACCAAGGGAATCAGGACTACCCCTTATCATCCTCAGGCTACTTGACGCGTGGAGAGATTTCACAGTACTCTGAAGTCTATGTTTAAAGAACGCAGTACGTTTGTACCCAAAGGCGTGGCATCGTTACCTACCTGTTCTGTTGTTTGCATGTAGAGAACTCCCGTCCGAAAGTACTGGTTTCTCACCCTTTGAGTTGCTGTTCGGTCGCCAAGTAGGTGGCCCTATTGCCCTACTACAGGAGTCTTGGACTCAAGCAGATAACCAGGATTCAGATGCTAAGCCTCTGTATGCTTACTTGTTTGAGCTGAATAACGTTATCGCTGATTCCTGTAGGATAGCTGTGGAGAATTCTATCGACTCTGCTTCAAAAAAAAAGAAGTCCTATGATATTCGTTTTTTCTGCCTGAGAAGTCATGGATAGAGAAGTTCGAATTATGTTGGATGTAGGTATTATCGAGCCTTCCAATAGTCCCTACGCTTCTCCAGTTTTCTTGGTGAGAAAGAAGGATGGTATATGCCGTTTTTCTATCGATTTTCAATCACTGAACAAAGTCACTGTCTTTGATGCTGAACCTATCCCTGATATAGAAGGTCTGTTCGCCAGATTGGCAGATGCACAATTTTTTCACGAAAATTGACCTAGCTAAGGGATGTTGGCAGATAGTTGTGAAGCCTGAAGATAGACCCAAGATGGCTTTTACAACACATCTGGGCCTCTTTCAATTCAACCGATGCCGTTTGGTCTTGTGTCGGCATCTGGTGTTTTTGCTCGCATGATGCGTATGCTCAATATGGACCAGTTCTCTGCTGTCAACTTCTTTGATGACATACCCATTCATAGTGTGTCTTGGGATGCACATCTCCACCATGTGCAAGGTGTCGTTTCTTGTCTGAGGGTTTTCTACCTCACAGCCCTTCCTTCGAAAGTCGAGTCAGGGATTCCAATCACTGGAATTCCTAGGTCACACGGTTGAAGGTGCTACCATGCGCCCTGTCAAGGAAAAAGGTTGACAAAATCTTGAAGATTGCCATCCCTACTATCAGGAAGCAAGTCAGATCTCTATTAGGCTTACTCCGCTTTTATAGAAGATATGTTCCTCGCTTTTCTACTCTCAGTGCTCCACTCTCGGATCTGATTAAGGGTACACTGGTCGTGTTGGACGATTGATTTCTTGGAACCCTCAGTGTTCTGAAGCCTTGCACAAGATTCAAAGCATTCTGTCCTCTGGACCTGGTCTACCCTTACCTAGACTAGGTAATGTCTTTGTTCTTAGACCTGATGCCAGTTCTGTAGGACCGGGTGCTGTTCTGCTTCAGGAACATGATGACGTTCTCCACCCAGTTTGTTTGCTAGTCGTAAACTACTACACCGTGAGAGAGCTTACAGTACAGTACAATTGAGCGAGAATGTCTAGCCATAGTTTGGGCTGTACAAAAGTTTGTGCGATTCCTTTGGGGAGCCCAGCTCATTCTGCAGACAAACCATCGCCCATTGATGTATCTACACACGTCGAATTTCAAACATTCCAGGATTATGCTCTGGGCTCTGTCACTGCAGGATTTCTCATTTGAAGTCAGACCGGTTCCAGGATCATCATTGCTGACCTTCTGTCACGTTCTTGTGAGGACCATTTGATCCCCTAGACATCACTTTGTCTGTATTCCAGAGTTTTCCAGAGTTTGCTGCCTTTTCATATGTCTTTCTATCATTTTGGTTAGGAGTATCGGTATACTTCCACTTAGTAAAAACACATTCGGTCTTTTTTTTTTTTTTTTTTTTTTTTTTTTTTGAGGGGGATTATTGTGATGAACCAGTTTTTTGTCCGATCACAGTTTTTATAAAAACTCCGCTTACCGGAGCATGTTTACCGAAAAAACCGGTTGGTTAGGTCGGTTAACTGGTGTTCACCTGCACACCATATAAACCGAGTGAACGCGAGTAGCCAACCAGTCTCTGAAGAAATTGCGGCTAGTTCGCCTACGCAGACCAGCCGACGAGGGACTCAGTTCAGTTGTTGTGACAGCCAGGTATGTTGAGTTAGTTACAAATTGAGAGTCCAAATCGAAATCGTTTCTCCCCACTGTTACGAGTTTGTAACTTCCTCAGTGGCAGTGAAGTTTTTTTTGTGTTTTAAAAAAAAAAGAGAGAAAACATTCATGGCTTTGCTATGCTTTGATTTGCTACGGTGTAGGAGTAAATTATCGTTTAACCTATGTCGGATAGAAAGCAGAGGAAGCATGCTGTGATCGAAATAGGAAACGGCTTATGCTTTATTATTGATTCAAAAAGGAAAAAAAACAAACAAAGTTGTTTATTTTTTGTTAAAGGGTCACAATGGTGAGCTCCGGAGATGAGCAATAAAAACTGTCGTGTGTTCATGGTGTCCCCGAATTACTTTGATTTATACCGTGGGATGCCAAGCGGAAATCCTTCTAGATTCCGATGTGGGGAGCTAAATGGAAACCTTTCTCATATGTATGTATTGCTGATGGATACCAGTGATGAATAATCTTTCTCTTATGTATTTATTACTGATGGATAGGAATGTATGGAAATAATGTTGAGAGTTATTTAAAGCAAGCTTATGCTATGTTATGTTTTATGATGTATAGGGAACATTTTTTTTTTTTTTTTTTGCTGTCCCAACCTCTGTGCCACCTCAGAGGCAGTGCACCCACGCCGCCCATTCCGACACCCTGTCCACAGCCACAGCCCCAGTCGGCCCCACCGCAGCAGCCCCGGCACCAGCAATCCACAAGGAGGAGTCAATGTCAAGTCGTCAAGAGGCAACCCACCAGAGGAGACACTGCACTGCTGCCAAGTCACTTCGGTGATATTCAGTGGCGCCTGTTCTGATCTAACATACGCAGGACACCACCTACTAAGCCCCCTACTGACGACAATAATTGCTTAATCGCGGAGCCGACATGAGTGAACCCTTCCTCCGGAGGGCACCACACAAACGTCCGTACAAAGACAGCCCCCATGGACTCGCCGATACCGGTGACTCGACGGAACCAAACCAAGGCCACAGACGTGGAGAAGACATCGAAATTGAGGTCACCATAAGAGCAAGGCATGAAGGGCCACAGAACTTGAGACATTTTTTTTTTAATGCTGATCAATGAGAATGAGGATGATTAAGATGATGCTACGGATTTCCATTTCGGTCTGAGATTATGACAGGGCTGTACTCTACGTTTCCTTTCATAATATATCCTGGGGTCAACCAGGCCCGAGAGATACAGGCACTTGCAGTGTTGGTCAGGAAATTTTGAGCAACACTCTCAGAAACGCATCCATTAAGTGGATGAAACTCGACTGTGTGGTCCCAGTCTTTCCAATTGAGTCCGCAGCAAACTCAACTCTGGGTAGGAGCCGGTCGGGGCAGAAAAAACCCACCTGACTCTGATGGGATTCGAACCCACGACCTCCCAGCCGGGAGTCCGCGACGCTAACCACTTCGCCACGGCGGCTAGTTGTATAGTGAACATCTACCTGATGTTAAACAAGAATGCGCAAAGATTGTGTCATGTATGTAAGATGAATATTGATAATGGGCAATAGTTGCTTTTGATTAACAAAAGATGAAAAAGAAAGATGAATGAAAACGTTTTCTCTTGAGAGGTAGTGATCTTGTAAAATGTTAAAACATTATCTTGTGAAATGATCAAAACCTTTTGTTTAGGAACGAGATGAGAGAAGGTAATGATACTCTAATTATACCTTCGCTCATTGTGAAGGGCTATATGGTAGTCTTTCCTCGCTAACGCGAAGGTTATGATTTTGAAAGAAAAATGATGTCTCAGCGTGTTGAACTTTTGAGACAGTAATTTTGAAAGAAGTAAGTGTCTCTTTTTATTAAAATCTTGTCGATTGTTGGCTGTACATAAAGTGCTCTGTTTACGATAGAAATAGGAAGCCATTATTAACTGTGAGTTTGATTAAAAGGCTATGGGTAGTAGGCTGGATAGTCAAAGACGTTTTCTCAGTTCCCCCAGGTTTGAGTTTGTCCCTGGTGTCCTTGGGAACTGGTTGTCCCCACCTCGGGTCCGGGGCCTGTTGTGTGTCCCCATTCTCCACCGCGCCGGGTGTGCGAGAGGCTGGTGCATGCCAGTATCGACCCGACAAGCCAGCTGAGCCAGCGCCTTTTCTGCGAGAGAAGTCGTCGCCTTGGGTTCGAGGCCCTAAGTCCTTTTTGGCAGCTGCGCTCTGCGCTGGTCCTGCCTAGTCAGAACCACCGCCTGTGTTGACAACGATCTGCAGCGTTAGCGTTGTTCCTGCGCGTCGTGAGACCTTTCGTGTCGTCGATCTTGTGCGTTGTGAGACCCTTGCTGCTGTGCAGTAACAAAGCCACTGCTCCTGGAAGTGGAGGCTGATGCCTCAAAAGTAGGTAGCAGAGTGCTACTTCAATGTGATCGGACTGAGTCACAGTTTTCTTGGGTGTAGGAAGATGGCATTTCTTTGTGGACAGAGATGTCACTACATCGTTCTATCGTCACTTGCAAGTCACTACCCCTACTGACAGTCGCTGCATCATTTCGCCGATGCTTGCAAGTCACTACCGCTACTAACAGTCGCAGTGTGTCGTCACGTCGTCTTTAGTCTTCACCTGCGTCTACCCCTACTTGCAGACTGCGCCACCTTGTAACACTCTTGTGCCAGATTAGTGACTCGTACAGAGCTGCTCCGTCATTCTTCACTCTTTTGCATAGACTAGTTTCAGTCGCGGACTGTGAAACCATGCCAGACAGTGCCTGTGACAGACTGTGTGTGTTTGGACCACATATAAATATTGATATTGTACATCCATAGTTGGGGTGTGTTCCAGGTAGATTATTCATGTTTATTGATGTTTGTCGATGATGTTTTGTATGTATTGGATGACCCAGGCGGCATAGAAAAAAAATAAGGAAAGAATTATGGTCGTGTTGCCTGCGTTCGTGCGCGTGTGCATGGTTTACAAAGTCATGGATGTCCGTCGTTTAGGACGAAGACGTCAGTGACTCTGCATGTGTGAGCGCAAGCCAAAGAGTGTTTAAAAGAAAAGTCTACAAACGCATCATTTAAGATAACTATGTTAAATGTTTTTTTCTCCACAGAAGTCCGAGACACCATGCCAAGCCTTAGATGGTCAGTGGAACTGTTCCGTGCACGCCTGGCCAAGCTTCAAGCCTCACCTGGCCTGCAACAGGATCACCCAGTGCTCGGACGGCAGAGACGAAGAGGACTGCGGCTATCCCAGGTGTCAGGATGGGGGGTTTGAGGTCAATGGTCGATGCTACAGCCTCTGGCAAAGCACACTGTACGTTCATAAATCAGGTGACCATATAATGGAAGAATGTGCAAAGAG
>JADBJO010017021.1:0-7500 GCA_016801955.1 Conus betulinus | reverse complement strand
TTTGTCTGCGTTAGGTTGTAGTTTGTTATTTGTGCATCCATGATTTAACATCGGTAATACATACTTGAGAAGAGGAGATTTATTTCATGAAGCTGACTGAGATGGGCAGAGATATACAGCTGGCTGTCATCTGAAAAGGTATGGTGAAGGAGAGAGTGTTGGCTGATAATGGCTCAGAGAGACTGAGTGTATAGCACAAACAAAACCGGTCCCAGGACAGATCCTTGAGGGACACCAAACTGAAGTGCTCTTGGTGGGGACTTTAGCACCATGAATCACATTAAATCCACACAAAGCCTATGGACCTGATGAGATCATGCCCAGGGTACTGAAGACTCTTGCATGTGAAGTCACGCCCATACTGACTCACATATTCCAATCCTCCTTCAACACTGGAGTTGCACAAAGACAGGAGATCAGCAAATATCACTCCAGTTTTCAAGAAAGGGGAGCACTATGACCCAGCCACCTACAGGCCAGTCTGTCTGACACGTGTCCCTTGCAAGATCATGGAGCACATTACTGTCAGTGCTCTCATGAGCCACCTAGAGTGTAACAAGATCATTTCCCCACGTCAACATGGTTCTGGTTTAAATAACTTTTATTTCAATAAAACAAATGAACAGAATACATTCATAATTGACAGGACAAATGAGCAACAACAAGCCCTAGGCTTATACTGTGCTCAAATAGACATTTACAATATATTGGCGGTTAAATACATTCACAATATACTAAGCATTCACTTTTTGCTTGGGATTTTTTTAAGGAAACATTGAAAAGGACAACAAAAACAAACACACATACAAAAAAAAAAAAAAAAAAAGAAAAAAAAAGTCCGAAAAAAAAAAAGAAACACAGTAGAGAAAAATAAAATTAATAACATGGAAAATGGGAAGAAGGGAACGAACACAGCAATCACGTCATCAACAAGAATATGTGAACCCTTTACAAACACGAAAGAAACTTACACAATAACGTAAAGTAGTTTAGGGTAGAAACCATCGTTTCCCATAAGTATTGTGTTGAAGTATAATAGTTCAATTTGATTAACTTTTTTCCTATTTTTCCCCCTCTTTTCTTTTCCCCTTTTCATTTTTTTTCCATTTCCTGTTATTGTTTTTTTCCCATTGAAGACACTATGACATCGATCACTTAAGCAGAGAAAAGATTTACTAATTTCCGCGATGACGTGGGCTAAACAGTAAGTAAATATACTATCTATCCAGTACACTACGTCTTGGGCCAATCGACTTGTCAGTCAGCCTCTTATTTCAGGAGTAAGAAATGGATCATAGTGAATAAATAAGAGCCAGACTATAAAGTTACAGAAAATAAAATATGAAAAAGGCAAAAACAATTTTTTAATGAGAAGGTCAGGGCTGAAATCGGTTCGATTCGGAGATAAACTGGTGTACTTTTCCAAATATTAATGAATTCACATCAGGTTGAAGATCACGGCTACCTTCTAAAAGAAAACGTAATTGGGTATAATTCTGTGGAAGAGTCAAAATTGTGTTTTTCACGAACTATATTGAATAATAGACAATAGAACTATATTGAATAATAGACATTTACAATATATTGGCGGTTAAATACATTCACAATATACTAAGCATTTCACTTCGTGCTTGGGATTTTTTTAAGGAAACATTGAAAAAGACAAACAAAAAACAAACACACATAAAAAAAAAAAGAAAAAAAAAAAAAAAACATGGTTCTGCAGGGGAAGATCTTGCGAGAGACAACTCTTGGACTTTGTGGAAGAGCTGACAGAGACGATGGAAGAACGCGGTCAAACAGGTATTATCATCATGGATTTTGCCAAGGCTTTTGATTAGGAACCACTCTTCCTCTTCCACAAGTTACATCAGTATGGAGTCTGGGCGCATGACAGGAGGTGGATTGGTGGATTCTTGCAAGATCGACGACAGGCAGTTGTGGTTGATGGAACCAGATCAGACTTTGTCAGTGTCAAGTCAGGAGTACTTCAGGGCTCCGTTTTAGGACCGAGTCTGTTTCCTCGCCTACATAAACGACTTGCCCGAAAATATCTCCGCACAGACACGTCTCTTCGCGGATGACACAGCTGTCTATGGGCTAATAACATCAAGCCAAGATCAAGGCGATCTGCAACATTATCTACAAATACTTAAGAAGTGGGAAAAGAATTAGGACATGGCTTTCCATCCTGGCAGCCCCAAACTTAAGAAAAACTTATTGTCCCAGGCTATTGTCTACATAGCCAGACCTTGACAAATGTCACCTTGACCAAGTACCTGTGGGTTATTATCTCTCAAGATCTCAGATGGGACCTCCACATAAACAACATCACCAACAAAGCCAACAAGACCTTGGCTTCCTTAGGCACAATCTGGGGATCAGCGCCTATCACTACAAAGAGACTGCCTATAAAGCTTTGTCTTGGAATACGCAAGTACTGTTTGGGACCCCTACACAAAACAGCATATCACCACCATCGAAACAGTGCGAAGAAGAGCAACCCACCTCTTTACAACAGGTACCACAAATATGCAAGTGTCCAACAAATTCTCAGCGAACTAGGCTGGACACCTTTACAGAGCCGGAGAAAGATTGCGCGGCTCGCTCTGCTTTATAAGATCAGGTATGGCTTGGCAGATGTGGACTTTGAAAAAGGTCTTCTGTCTATAGAAAACGAAAACTTAGAGCTGCAACCTCACGTGACAAACGATCACACTCCTACCAGCTCAACCGCATCCAGTGTGTCCACGATTACAAACTAAATTCGTTCCTGCCATGTACCATCCAGGAGTGGAACGACAACTTGACAGAGGCTGTTGCAACATCATACTCTTGACATATTCGGGTCAAGAGCTTCTAGCCTCCTGCAAGAACTTTTTTTTTTTGCGTCTTCCCCCTAAGGTGTCAGAATAATCAACTTGATGATTGTGGACACTTAACGGATGATGATGATGATGATGATGATGATGATGATGATGACGATGATGATGATCGTGTTAATGTATGTTACAGCTACCAAAGGACACTAGTGTGGATGGACAAAAACAGTTGCCTATTTCCTACCCTACTACAGTGAAGTGACTTCTTACCACAATATGTGTGGTACACTGCACGCTAAAGATTCACGCATCAGCAACAATCAAGAACTGCAGATCTCACCCAATACCATCGCTTTGACTAAGTGCCAGAGATCTTGGCGCGTTCCCTCTGGTGCGTATCTATGTGAGTACAATAACCGGCAGTCCTCTCCACGATCTTCCTCTCCTGCAGCTGTGATCACCTTGGCCAACGTGAAGATGACAGAAAGGAGAGATGGGTTGACGGTCTGTCCTTCTAACCACACTGTTCACCATTTTCTGGCTTGTGATTCCACCAGCTACTGCTGGACCCAAGACCCCCACTCCTTTGGCCACAACTCAGAGTCCTGGGATATCCCGTCATCCCTCACATGTCCGGTGACCACGACGCCACTTCCTCCTTCTATGGCTGTCAGACAGGGAATCAGAGAGTTCCTTACAGCCTGGTGTGTGACCATCGTCAGGACTGTGTGGACAACAGTGATGAAAACTTCTGTGTTCACCAACCCTGTCCTCCACAGACTAGAAGATGCGGATCGAGTAAGCAGGTGAGTATTAACGATGGCCTCTGTTGCAGACATTAGTTACACTTTTACCTATGTGATGTCTCACAGAGGAAAGGAACAGATCGTACAAATGGTTAGGTTCAAGTCCCACAGAGTCATGGTCGTGGAGGCTGTAAACAGTCAGAGTGTACACCACACAGCTAGGCACTTTCACTTCATTCCTGGTATGTGGAAGGTTTGTTGTTCCTGTCATAGGCCAGCTGTGGACGTTACTTCATGTTTGATGGCGGCACCTCCTGTGCCGTTTGAAAATAGGTGGGTGGGGATTGGTGGGGGGAGGGGGAAGAGGTAGCCTATGAGTCGTGCACCCTCACAACGTCTCGACGAACAATGCCGCAGATTGGTGTGTCCTCCCAGACAACTGGCCATCCTCCAGGTGATCAGCCTTTCAGCTTCCTTTGTCCATCACTTCATTCCATGAATTATCTACATGCAAGCACCACCGTTTTCATGGCCAGGTGGTCCAAGGCACAAAAGGATAAACTGATCAATGCAAAACTGAAACACCCTTTTTCTTTTCAATAGCTTGCATAATTATTACGTTTTAGGTCGACATTCCGTAGCAGCAGGAACTTGACAGCAGCTGCTGACAGTCTTGGTACATGGATCTTTCTTGCTTCACTTCTGAATCACAGTCGGCTTCAAGCCATGTCACCACGTCATCGTAGTCTGATCAGCATCCCCTTGGACACAAACTAAGGACATGTCTCCTTAGTCTCGTTCCTCGCTGTGCCATTAACACTTCCTGTCGTTGGGAGTGGGATGGAGTTTTCTTCGTTTTCCTGTTGAATGCACTGACATTGTGTCGTTTTTTGTATGGCTTGGGTGTCTGATCTGAAACAATTAACATTTGAAATAGAACATCTTTGCTGAAAAAAAGGCTTGCTGAATTATGACTGAAGAACCACGTCGTCTTAGTTTTCAAACTGTTGTGTAGTTTCAACAGCCAGAATTATCATGCACACGAGTTAAAGAATATTTCAATTAGGCATCAGATCTGTCCTACTGGTATGCATATTGTAGTCACTAAAACAGCTACTAACCATACACACAGAGTTGCCATGCACACCAGCTGAAGAATATTTAAGTTAAGCATCAGATCAGTCCTACTGGTATACATATTGTCACTAAAGCAGCTACAAACCATACACACACAGAGTTACCACCAGAGCACATACCAACCACAGAAACGTATTGATGCCATACACGCATCTGGAAGTTATGGAAATATAGCCTTCTGGTGCCACGGAAACACCTGAAGACAAACATCAACAATTCAATAATTCAACTATCAAGAAAGTAAACATCGCTTTTCATTTAAGCTCTTCAATTCATTCTGATATATACCATTCTAATTAAAGAACCTGCCTAACATTCAACATTCGTCTGGTGCATGCGTGCGCGCACACGGTGTGTGTGTGTGTGTGTGTGTGTGTGTGTGTGTGTGTGTGTGTGTGTGTGTGTGTGTGCATGCATGCATTATGTGTCAACAGTGTTACAGTGCTGTGGGACAGTGTGATGGACAGAAGGACTGTGTGAGTGGGGAAGACGAAGACAACTGTGCTTTAGATTTTACAGACCAAATACAAAGCCATGTTCCCCCACCTGCACCTCCGGCTGTGGTTGATTTCACAAAACACTGGCACACTGTCATTGCATTGAAAGAAACACATGGTGCCCCCAGGGCCTTTACCATGTCCAGAGACTCACTACCAATGTCCCAAGGTTTACTGTCTCCCAGTGTTCACCAGGTGTAATGGGGTGTATGACTGCCCAGAGTGGCAGGATGAAGAGGGGTGTGAGCACTACCAGTGTCCAGGATATTACCGCTGTCGTGGCTCTTCCATCTGTCTGCATATCTCCAACACGTGTGACGGCATGTACCACTGCCCACAGTCTGATGACGAACTGTTCTGTGACCTGCACTGTCCCACAGAGTGCACCTGCCATGGCCTGGCTTTCACATGCCTTCACCTGTTCTCTGCTGGCCAGTTTCCAGACCTGAAATACCTGAATGCTCGTGGCAGTGGGATGACAATGGAACAGTTGTCATCCAACATGATGCTGGTCTATCTCAGCCTGGCCAGCTGCCAGGTGTCTGTGTTAGGAAGCACCTCCTTCATGAACATGGTCACCCTGGATCTCAGTGACAACCACATTGCCTCTCTCACCAACATTATTCAGGGCATGCTTAATCTGAAGGCCTTGTTTCTTTCCAACAATCCTCTTTCCAATTTTCTGCATGAAGATCTTCCCCAGTCCTCTGGCCCCTTAGGCAAAGTATTTCAACAGCTCCAGATTTTATACTTGTCTGGAATCAATCTTCCAACAATTAATGACAGAATAGGGAATATGTTCCCTAATGTACAGTGGCTGAATGTGTCAGGTTGTGGCACACGTCATATTGCAGAACAAAGCATGCAGTTAATGCCCAAGCTCCAGACATTGGATATGACAGGCTGTGTTCTTGATGACATTAAGCAGGACGTTCTCAAAGATCTACCTGAGCTCAGAGTGGTGCATGCTGACAATGACAAGATGTGCTGCAGTGCAGGATTATTAGAATCCTTTGATCTCAGCAACTGCCATGCCCCTGTCAATGAACTGTCATCATGTGCTGACCTGTTGAGGTCCAGTGTGTACCGAGGAGTGCTTGGTGTGCTTTTCCTCACTGGCCATACTGGGCACCTGGTCAGCGGGGCATTCCGCGTGATGACCCTCAAACAAGGAGGACCCACAGGCTTCAATGTGCTGATAGTTCACCTGTGTGTGTCCGACTTTCTGATGGGGCTGTACCTGGCAGTGATAGGAATGGCTGACAGGATGTATCGGAACATCTATGTGGTGGGAAGATGCGTCATGGAGACACAGTCCTGTGTGTCAGCTTGCAGGCTTCCCTATCCCTACTTTCTTCTGAAGTGTCTGCTGCTATCATCTGTCTCATCACTCTGGACCGCTTTCTGGCCGTGCGGTTCACTCTCCACTTCCTGAACTTCAGCAGCACTCAGGCACAACTGGCCAGTGGTGCATGCTGGGTAATGGGCATCCTGTTGGCAGCTGTGCCCTTCTTTCCACGTCATGCTCACTGGGAGTTCTACAGTCAGACAGGCATCTGCATCCCTCTGCCAATAACTAGGAAACAATTCGCTGGTCATCTGTACGCCTTTGCTGTTATGATTGTTCTGAACTTCATCCTGTTTGTTATCATGCCCTTTGGCAAACTGCCATATTCTACTCTGTGCAAGCCAGTCATATATCAGTGGCCAAAACGTCTCACAAATGCCAGGACACTGACATTGCACGCCGACTGTTCACCATCGCCTTGTCAGACTTCCTGTGCTGGTTCCCCATTGGTCTGCTGGGTCTCCTGGCGTCTCAGGACGTGCCTGTGTCTGGAGAGGTCAACATTGCCATGGCAATCTTCGTGCTGCCTCTGAATTCGGCCGTCAATCCCTTTCTGTACACGCTGAACATGATGATGGAGAAACGACGCCAGGCCAGGGAGGACAGACTGATGACATGGATAGAATCTCAGAGCTGAATGAAAACAACAATGAAACAAACACAAACAACCATATCTATCTATCTATCTATCCATCTATCTATCTATCTATCTATCTATCTATCTATCTATCTATCTATTCATCTATCTATCTATCTATCTATCTATCTATCTATCTATCTATCTATCTATCTATCCATCTATCTATCTATCTATCTATCTAGCTAGCTAGCTATCTAGCTAGCTATCTACCAGGGAGGACAGACTGATTAAATGGATAGAAACTCAGAGCTGAAGTACAGCTAAAATATGTTATATAATCATATGGTCTGAAAACTCTAGAATATTATGT
>JADBJO010017020.1:0-38845 GCA_016801955.1 Conus betulinus | reverse complement strand
GATTTATTGCCTGTGACTGTTATTGACCCGTTTTACCTGTCAGCAAATGTGCGTGTAGTGTCACCTGCCTTCTGAAATTGCTTGCTTGTAATCCCTTTTTGTGTCTGTCTCTTTAATCCCCCCCCCCACCCCCCCGCCTTCTCCTCCATTCCTCTTTCTATGTTGTTTTTTTTTTTCATACACATTTTTGTTAATTGTCAATCATAGTTCTGCCTGCTTTGTGGCCCCTTTCTTTGTGTTTGTGACTGGAAAGTCCTTATCCTTTTCTTTCTTTTTTTTGTCCAGTTTAAATAACATCAGTAGGATTGCTTTTAAAAGGTAATCTGTATTGAGAATTTAACCATTGCACTGAAATAGTTTTGAAAGATTCATTTTACTTTTTCTAAGTCTGATTGTGATAAATTATTGAACTGGTAGGAGTATTGAACCACAGCTAATTTATCCACCTTCTGATGTCATTGTTTAAACTAATAAACTGGTTACAATCAGATTTAAAGTCCACTCCCACCTTGTGGTGATGTGGGCAGAATGGGGTGACCATCCAGAGTGAGTGGGGGAAGTGGATCCATCTTCCTTAACTCTGATGCCACCAGACAGCCAAGCCACATGGGCAGTGGAAACAGCAATGTTCCAGGAGAGCAGGGGAAGTGTTGCCTGTGTCTGTTACCACACTAGTACCACCACACAGCCCAGCTACATGGGCAGTGGAAATGTCTGTGTTGGTGTTCCGCACCAGCATGATTTGAACTTAAACATTTGTTTGTAAGCTTGATGCTGTAACTCACTGGGCAAACTACCAGCCCTGTCATGTCAGCATGTCTCTGTTTTTGTTTGTGTCCATGTTTTTCAGTTTTAAAATCATTGATTTTTCTTTTTCTTTTTCAAATGGGGAAGAGCATGAGGTGGAAGGGTATAAGCATCAGCAAGGTCCATTGCTAACTGGCGTGCTAATGATTCCTTTCTGACCTAGGAAAGGAATGAAGTTCAAGGGAAGGCACTGTTGTGCCCAGGTATTCAGACTGAAACAGACAAACGAGCTAAAGCATCAGTCAGACTTTACTGTACAGAAATCAGTTTCTTGTAAAAAAAACTCCTGGCTGTATTAGTGTATATTCATTGTGTGTCATGTCCATCCTCTTTGATTTCAGTGTTCTCACCTCTTTGTGCAGATCTCGTTCATGGTGTCAGAATATAATACTTATGTAAGTGCATCACGCAGAACTGATTCTATCACTGTCTGTACCTGACCTGCATTTCTGTATTTCAGGAGGCAGCCATGGCGGGACCCAAAGTTTGCTCCCCAGATGTGGCCGTTCTTCATGGCCAAGAGGGACCAGCTTTCAAGAAGGGCGTGTATAATGCTGACCCCATTCCACATTACTGACGATCTATCCTCTCATGTGTCACATCTTGGGCCTGAAAACCAGCACCCAACAACGGTTCCCTCAGCAGGGCGGCCCACATCTTGTCTGCCAGGCATGAAGAGCATGTGAACTACACTTGGGGTGAGATGTGTTTGTTTGAAATGTGGGTAATGCTGATGGGATGGAAGCAGCCAGTTCAGGATTCCATTCTTGTTCCGGTGTTGAACATGCGTCCCTCCGAGTTTACTCCTTTCATGTCCATGAATATGTGTGATTATAATTTGAAAAAAGTGAGTACATTTTTTCATAACATTCAGTCAAACTTTTAAGATTTTTTAAATTAATGTTTTTTTTGTTTGCCTAGAGAAAGAGTAGGGGAAAAAACACAGAATGTTGTCTTCATTTTGCTTGCACCCAAAAACAAACACCTTGGCCACTTTGCTGTGATGAACACAAGGAAAAAGTATTTCATCGTAGATCTGGTTGGTCATCAAGGCTTTCAATTCATGAGGTTGCTTCCCTTTTACCACCATTCACAAAGGTGTCAGCCCGTCTCCTCCTCTTGGCATGTTTCCACCAACCAGCTGCATGCACATTTTCTCCTCACCGCAAAAGAACAAAACAATAACAGAACTTTATTCTGAAACTGTTGTGTTCTCAATGAGATGGACTTGAAAAAAGGGAAATGAAATCTTTGGAATGTTCTGATCATTTTGTTGTGTGTTGTTGACTTCAGAAGGGTTTTTGCCTCTCCTCCATTCCACTTCTCTTTCTCCCTCCCCCTTTCCCCAGGCTGCCCCTACCCATTCCTTCCCCATTGCACACACACACACACACACACACACACACCACACACACACAAACACACCACACACATACACTGACACACACATACAACACACACACACACAATACACACACTGATACACACACATATACACTCTCTGTCTCATACATACACGCACACACACACACACACACACACACACACACACACACACACACAACTGACTGAAACCATTTACTGTCAGATTAACATAGTGTTTTACTGACACACACACACACACACACACACACACACACAAACACCACACACACACACACAAACACACACAGACTTAATCTTTAAGAAAACTCTAGATTTTCATTTTTCCTTTCATGATACGTCCTGATATGAAGCTGTCCTGAGACAGATCTGTTTATCTATGGATTTCACCATATTTTGTTTGGCAAAAACGTGACCAAATATGACGAACTAAAGAAAACGCATTAAAATGAGATTCTAGAACAAAATTCTGGTGCTGCAAACACATTGCAGAGTGTAACCATGGTGTGGTCTTGATGTGCCAGTTTTGGTGCTTGACCAAAGAGTAACAAAACTCTTGCTAATTTTGACACATGAAATGCCTTGTCTGCTTTTCCGATAACATGGCAATATGTAGGAACTACAGCAGGAATTACAGGCTTGGAAATACATTTAGAAAACAAAAACAAAAAAGCTGCTGCTGGGAAAGCCATGAATTGTCCCATAGTTTGCCAGTGAACCAGTTATAAGAAATTTGGTTCTGATCAGCGCTGTGGTGAAGTGGTTAGCTCAGTGGACTCCGGGCTGGGAGGTTGTGGGTTCGATTCCATCAGAGCCATATGGGATTTTCTGCCCGACGGCTCCTACCAGGGTTGAGGTTGCTATGGGCTCAGTTGGGGAAGACTGGCTCCAAACAGTCAAGTTTCATCCCTCAGTGGATGCATCTCTGAGAGTGTTGCTCAAATTCCTGACCAACGCTGCAGGTGTCTGTATCTCTCGGGCAGTTGACACCAGAAAAGGTTATGAAAGGAAGTGTAGAGCATAGTCTGTCATGCAGTCTCAGACTGGAAAGGAAATCCGTAGTATCATCTTCATCGTCCTCAATCTCATCGATCAGCATAAAAAAGTCTCATATTCTGTGGTCCTTCATGCCCAACTCTTATGGTGAGCTTGGTTTTGATGTCCTCTCCACATCTGTAACTCTGGGTTGGTTCCGTCAGGGTCAGTGGTATCAACCAGTTTATGTGGGCTGTTGTTGGATGGATGTGGTGGCGCCCTCTGGAGGGAGAGTTCACTCACGCCGGCTCTGTGGACTAAGCATATATTGTCATCAGTAGGGGGCTCATAGGTGGTGTCTTGCGTATGTTGGATCAAAATAGGCACCACTGAACACCACCAAAGTGACTTGGCAGCAGTGCAGTTTCTCCTCCAGTGGGTTGCCTTTTGACGTCTTGACACCGACATCTCCCTGTGGCATGCCGGTGCTGGGGCTGTGGCGGTAACTGACTGGGCTGTGATCTGTGGATGGGGTGTCGGAATGAACAGCATGGGTGCACTGCCACTGAGGGTGACACAGATGATAGGACAGCAAAAAAAAAAAAAAAAAAAAAAGGTTCTGAAACTTATTATACTGTAGGTGCAGTGCCATTGCTTTGCTAAGTAATGGCAGCAGCCCTGGAGAAAACGATCCTGTTTGCCCCCTCTCCCCTCCCCTCCATATTTACAAAATGTTGGAAGATGTCCCCCGTGCTTTAACAAAAAATTTGAAAGACTTCTGTGCACACTTTGTAGAAAATACACTCATTGTGTGGAAAAATACATGAACTGCAGTTTGTGTGTGTGCGTCTTCATGTGTCTGCCTGCCTGTCAGTGTCTGTATGTGTCTGTGTTTGTGATAACACCAAGTGTGTGTGTCTGCATTTGTTGAGGGATTTTTTAAAATCAAAATATGTCTTGTGTGTGTGTGTGTGTGTGTGTGTGAGAGTGTGTGTGTGTGTGTGTATGTGTGTGTGTGTGTGTTACTGAGAGTGTGTGGGTGAAGAAATGTGAGTTAGTGTGCATGTGTGAGAAGAGAGAAGAAGTAATGCTTGATTTATTTAGCAAAAGAATCTTGTTTATGTTCATTTGAACAGTTTGTGACTCTGCCAGTTTCCGTTTCACCTTCGTTGTATTTTTCTTACTGCCAATTGCGTAGTACAAAGAAGTAGCTTGTATGGAACTCACATTGCAGAACAGCAAACTATATTCTTCTTCAGATTCTGAAGACAAGTCTTGGTCACTTGTTTCAAGTACTATTGATCAAAAGCTTATCATTCATGTGGTGGAGAGAACTATTGTGGTGTGGACAGGACTATTCCTTGACTTCTGAGGTTCCACAAGGAGAGGAGAGAGAGAAGGACCAGTTCCCATCTTGGCACTGCCGCAATAGGCCACAGGACAAGAAGGCGTTCTAGCTTGATGTTTGACATGCCATTCAACATATCACACAAAAATATGGAAGGCGTGCTGGTAGTCTGAAGCCCTGTGTATATATAATGTAGCGTTTTTGTTGATGTGCAAAGCTTCATTGGTTCAAGGGTAACAGTTTCCGGTTTCATCAAGGAGGCACCACTGCGTACGGACTAGTCCATATATGTTGCACCCACATCCACTAAGTTTTGAGACCACACTGCGCATGATTTAAGGTGATGTATAAATGAATTAATAACGAAGATGAGAGAATTTAAGAAAAGGGGGTCTCCTGGCTACGACTTAACAGATGTCTGACACATTAGCCCAGACCTTGAGACCTGGTTCAAGGGAAGTAAGTAATATTGATGACTCACCTATAACTGTGTCATAAATTGATGCACAATAATTCATTATTCTGCTTTGGATTGTTGTGATTTTCATGGTGATAGTACAATCCCTGTTGTCTGACATTGCAGGAGTGCAGCTATGGCAGATTCACTAACGTCAGGTTTAATAATTTTCTGTTATCAAATTGTGTGTGGCCTGTGCTTAATGTGAGCATGGTGTTGGTGATGACTCCTGTGATTTACCAGCTTTGCAAGTGCATGGTGTGAGTTGTTTTAGCTGTGTAACAGAGAACTCAGTCAGCACGTGCTGCTAGTAGTGATATGGCCCATCTTTTGGCCATCAATCACAAGCACATTCTAAAGAATCAATTAATTAACTTAAACGAACTCTCGATAGTTTTCAGCAGCGTTTTCTGTGTGCAGAAAAGGAACTGCTTATCTTGTGGAATATGCTGCTATATGCTATTACTCAGCTGTAAGAGTTATGTACATATTTATTGTGTAGTGGAATTGGGATAATTTTGAAAACATTGTTGCTTGTATCTCATCACATACTGTATTTTTTTAATTTCCCCCCTTTGTGACGGCATTATGTAAACAAGGTGTTAGTTTATTCTTTAACCCTCGGTAATGGTAATTTTGGCTTGACTTCTCTCTGACTCTCACACACACACACACACACACACACACACACACACACACACACACACACACACACACCACACACACACAGCTAACACACACACACACACACATACACATGCACAGGTGCACACATGCATGGTTTGCACGGATGTTCATACTAACTCACTATGTCTATTTCAGTGCATCTATTTCTCAGGGTCTTTCTGTTTATCTCTTTATCTGTAATCTTTCCTTCTTTCCTCTTCCTTTCTCATTTCCTTATGGACTCGCCACTCTCTGTTTCTCTAACTCATTTCTCATCTTCCTTTCATATGAAATCGCGTTTGGAACTGAACAGATGTGTTCTGAAAAGTACCCACCATACCAAGACACACAGTAATGTGTATTAATCGATTCCTTGTCTTTGACGTCTGTTTCTGAACTGCCTGTGTTTCAGTCGCAGTCGGGATGCTAGTAATCATCCTTGGAGTGGTCATCGCTGTCATTGTCATCAGATATATACGCAACAACAAGAACGTGTCAGCATCATACAAGAGAACCTTTACCACAGCAGGCTCCACAGAGGATATGATACATGATGGGATGTTAGTCATCAGTGATGAGGAATTGTAGTGTATGCATCTGTTAGATCAGTTTATTAAGTCATTTATTCCTGTATCTCTGTGCTGACTTGCACTTACATGTGGTGCGTCTATGGGAAGAATTCTGGAGTCCTGTGTGCCGTGTCTTGTTTGAATGCAGGCTGGGTTTTTTTTGTTTTTTTTTAAAGAGAAACATGTCACCTGGTGCTATGACACTCGGGTCTTAGAAACGGTGGTGGTTTACCTTGTAGAATGTGTGTTTTGTGCACTTTGTGTGTGCATGCACATGTATATGTATATGTGAGGGCGTGTGCATGCGCCAGAGTGCCTGTATGTTTACAACGATTTGCAGCAGACATTTGTATGACTTGGCTATATTTTGTGTCAAGGAGGCAAGACCAGATGTACAGATCTTGCTGTTGAACTGTGTTTGTTATGAATTTATTTTTTTTATGTCTGTCCATTATTAAGGTGGGTGAATCAAAGGTGTGGGGGGGGGGGGGAGGGAGGGGGGAGGGTTCTGTTTCTGATTGCAACCAGCTGTTCCTTTTGCAGTCACAGAATTCCCAGTTTTTGATGTGGGATCATGCCAAAGATAAAAGTTTTCTCTGAAAAAAATTACATAATGTATAATTATTGTTGTTTTCAAAACTTTGGTTCAGGACACCCCACACAATAAGTTTATAGAAACATGTTTGTCAGCATGTCTTCGCATCACATCAGTGTCAGATGTGTCCATTTTTTCTAGCTGATGTGAGAGATTGAAAGTGAGTAGAACTTGACAATGTTCCATTGAAATGTGCCTTCATCAATAGAATATAACAAAATGTATTCTGACATGAGTTTTCCTCTGTATGCACCATTGGTATTGAACAAGGATAGTATGAGGGAATTCTCTTTTGCTCTATCGTAATATTAAAAAAGAAAACAAAAAAAAAGAAGAAAGAAAGAAACAAAAAAACCCAGGACATGATGAAAAATCCTTCAAAACATCTTGGCAGAAGGAATTTGCTTTGTAAGACAGCGAGTCAGACCCCTGAAACTGTGTAGCAGCCGATGCAAAGTCAGCAGCTTATGCAAAGTCCAAAAGACAAAAATGCTTTCATCACCTACACATCAAACTATCAACATCACCTACGCATCAAACTATCAACATTCAGCAATAGCAAGCTTCTTCGTACTTTGTACCTTCTAAAAAGTCCAAGCTGAGGTATAAATACCTTTCTGAAAAAAACTTTCAGCATACATGCTACTCCTTAAAAACCAAAAATGGGGACCACTAAAGAGCTTTGTATGTGTTTGAACAAAATTTTGTCAGTGTGATGTAAAAGTCAGTGGAATAAGTGAAATATACAGATGAGCATGCTTTAAAGATAAAAGACATGTGAGTAAAAGAAAGAAGACTGGGACTGTTATTATTGTCTTGCAGCTTTATCATGAAATAGTTCTTATCTTTTTTTATTGTAAATGAGTATTTATTGTTGATGTTGATGTTTATTGTTGATGTATTTTTTCAGAGGTGCCATTCTTTCATTACAACTTATTCTGTTTGATTGAATTTTGTATACATTTACGGTCAATCAGTGTACTTTTCTTTGAAGAAATCATGGTGAAAATGTCTGATGGGTGTGCCTAATTTCAGGTACCATTGAATTGCGATAGCTTTAGAAATGCGCACAATGATCAGCTGATTGTCTCTAATGTATTAATCACTAATCAGTGAGAAGGTGCATTTACCAGGAAGTTGGCTGTTATTTTTGCTTCGTCCACTTCCATTTAGCGCATTTGGTTAAAAAAAAGGTTTCGAGCTTTTATGTAACTTAATGTGAACATTTTGAAAGTGATGGGAAATCTATGTAAGGGTATGTGGGCTTTTTAGTATGTGTGGTTGGTTACTTGTGTGTGTAAGTGTATTTTCTGCAAAATTATTGTTTCAAGTTACAATTTTTTTGAACTCGGTGTTTTTAAACTGTCATGAAATTTAGTCTTGCATTCTTTAGTTTTTCTTTTTTTAGTCATGAAACAATTTTGTGCTTCACTCCAACACTTTTGTTTCAGTGTTATTGTATGTCAACATCAATAAGATGGACATGAGCAAGAATGTTGAGTTTATTGTGGCTTAGTATTGTTTGTGTCTGCATTTTGTTGATGCACTTTTTTTTTTGGTATTATTTAGAAAATGTAAACATTGACTCTAAGTTAACATAAGAAAAAAAACATTGACTCTAAGTTAACATAAAAAAAAAAAGAAAAAAACAGAGAAAAAAAAAGAACAGAGAATTCCTCATTCTGTCTAACTCCCTTTCTGCTTTGGAAGTCTTTCCTGGCTGTAACATCAGGCACCCTCCGCTGCTGAATTTGTTTTAACACTGTTCCTCTCTGAAATCTGGTGGGTGCATCATAGTTTTTAACTTGGTTCTAGCCATGTCAGCATTTGAGGCAATGAAGTGGTTGATCAATTTGCCAAGAATGCCACAAAGAAAAAAGCTGATAAGATTCTCTATCCCTCGCACTGATCTGAATCCTAAGGCTCAGGCTTATGTGGAAGACCTCTGGGAAGAGGAAAGGAACCTGCAGACCGGATAACACATTCTTCCAGATCTGTCCAAACCTTAGAGAGTTTTTATTGTGTGACAGTGGCAGCCACAAAGAAGACACAGTCTTGTGCTGTTTGCCCACAGCACCCTTTCATAACCACTTGCATCTTTTTAAAGGAGAAGAAAGTCTGTGGTGCATTCCATATCATGGGACCACTCACTAACCTGTTTTTTAAAGAATGTTAAGGACTTACATGATCTCAGACCCAAATGCTTTACAGTAAACTGCATGAAAATTCTGTTCAGAGATGTCCCACTTGATATGATTTTTTTTTTTTTGGTTTCTAAAGAAGAACATTTTAATTTTTTTGCTTTTATGGAAGAAAGATGTTATCATAATTCTGGTGTATTTTTTAGGAAATTTGTTTTAAGGAGTTATGTTTGCATGGATTTTTTTTCAGCGCTAATTTTTGAGAGTTGACTTCACAAGGCAACAGCCCCTAAATGTCCCTTTGCAGTTGACTTCAACAAGGCAACAGCCCCTATATGTCCCTTTGCAGTTGACTTCAACAGGCAACAGCCCCTATATGTCCCTTTGCAGTTGACTTCAACAAGGCAACAGCCCCTATATGTCCCTTTGCAGTTGACTTCAACAAGGCAAACAGCCCCTATATGTCCCTTGGCAGTTGACTTCAACAAGGCAACAGCCCCTATATGTCCCTTGGCAGTTGACTTCAACAAGGCAACAGCCCCTATATGTCCCTTGGCAGTCGCCTGCCCTGTAAGCAACATCAATGGAATTGTTTTGCAGTGTCCTGCAAATCGTAAGGTAAAAATGAAGCTGAATTTATCCTGAGTCCCATACAAAGAGAAGATAATTTATTGATGAAAGAAGAATGAAAGAACCCAACAAAGAATTCATCAAGCTTCTCTCCATCAGCAGGTAATCTTCTCAAAAGGGGCTTAATGTGAATATGGCCAGTAGTTTAAGTAAACAAATGAACAGATATGAGTAGCCCCGTATTTTGCGTTATTTTTTTTCACACTCTCTTCTTTTGAATGGACTGTTGTGTTTATAATGTCCAATGAGGTCATCTTGTGTTCATAAATGTGTATATGTGTGTGTGTGTGTGTGTGTGTGGGTGTGTGTGTGAGTGTGCATATGTGTGTGTGCCTCTGTGTGTGTGTGTGTGTGTGTGTGTGTGTGTGTGTGTGTGTGTGTGTGTGTGAGAGAGAGAATTGTTTTTAATATTGGAAAGAAACATGTTTACGGCATAAGAAAAAGTATTTAAGACATAAGAAATAGTATCATTTTGTATAAAACATTACAAAAAGAAATGAGGCACGAACTAGTGTGTCAGATACTAGGAAAAAGGCACCAAATAAACAAAACGAAACAAAAGCAAGACTAAACAGTTTGGATGAATGTTTATGAGCATAGGTTTGATTTGGCTCCTTGTGGAGGGAGGGGCACACTCATGCTAGCTCAGTGACCTAGCAGTTATTGTGGTATATAGATTTTATCCTGAATAAAACACTGTGGGAGTAACGCCACTGAGCATGAAAGGCAAAATAGCTGTAAAAAACAACAACAAAAAAACAAACAAGAGAGAAATATGAAAGAACTGTATTGTGTGTTTGTTGTTGATTGGTTTGTTTCTGTATCATGAAGATATAAAGTGACATACATGGTATGGTCTTGAAAGAGACCCAATGCTTTATGTACTTACCATGGCCAAAGGCATACATAACTTACTCTTTTCCAGCATTTATGAAGTAACACTAGCTGTGTTTTTCTTACATTTTTCAACAATGAAAATGATGATAGTTGACAACTCAAAAGTACAGGGTGAAAATGAATGTTTTTGCATATCTCAGATGCTTGTGTGCTGTGTTGGAGGTGATGTGTGTGTGTGTGTGTGTGTGTGTGTGTGTGTGTGTGTGTGTGTATACGGTGTGTACATGTATATGTGTGTGAGAGATAAATTCAGGGGTTTTTTTTTTCAAAGTAGGATTTTGTCTTTATATGCTCTTTAATGTATTGCTAAAAGACACATCAAGGAATAGATGTTTTCTCTTTTGACAAAAACTGGAAGGGGAGGGGTGAGGAGAATGGGGAAGAAGAAGCTGGGTGATAGCTGGAGGAAAGTGGAAGGGTGTGGTTTGATTTGACAGCTTTGGGAATTCAAATCCAGTATGACACTGTTTTAGAAAAAAAAAAAAAAAAAAAATGATCAAATAGTATGCTTGGAATGTTCTGGGACCAATGTCATTGTTTCCAGGAAATTTGAAAAAAAAAGAAAGAAAAAAAAGGGACATGGAAAAGTTTTTTTTTCTCTTTTTTTGTGGCATCAGTTATTGGATGAATGGACACCTAAGGCGGTGATTTTTCTTTTTCTATTCTTTTTTCTTTTTCTTTCTTTTTCTATTCTTTTGCCTTTCTCTTTTTTCTGTCTTTAGTGCTGCATTGACTACATTTTCGTTCTTTTTTTCCAGTCTGTCTTTATCGCTGCATTGACTACATTTTCTTTCTCTTTTTTCCCAATCTGTCTTTATTGCTGCATTGACCACATTTTCTTTCTCTTTTTTTTCCCAATCTGTCTTTATTGCTGCATTGACTACATTTTCGTTCTCTTTTTTTCCCAGTCTGTCTTTATCGCTGCATTGACTACATTTTCTTTCTCTTTTTTCCCATCTGTCTTTATTGCTGCATTGACCACATTTTCTTTCTTTTTTTTCCTGTCTGTCTTTATCGCTGATTTGACTATATTTTCTTTCCCTTTTTTGCCCATATCTGTTTTATTGCTGCATTGACTAGATTTTCCTTCACTTTTTTTTTCTGTCTTTATTACTGTGTACTGCTTTTCTGTCTTTATTGCCCATTCTTCTATCTGTTCTAATGGGTATTCCCTCAAGTGTTGTGTGTGTGTGTGTGTGTGTTGATCATTTTTTATTGTTGATTTCCATGTGATAGCTCTGACATGGTCCACTGTGGTCAGCTGTGCTCCGACCAACATGAATGAATGGAATTGGCAGCTTTCTGTTTCATACTGCAGAAGAATCATTTGTGGGTGTGAGTTCATTTAGTTATGAATTTATCGTGATGATGTTACTCTTGTTCTCTCTGTGTGAGTATGCGTGCATGCACATGTGTGTGCGTGTGTGTGTGTGTGTGTGTGTGTGTGTGTGTGTGTGAGCATTTTAATCCTAGTCTTTGTACTCTTTACAACTATACTGAAATGTAAAAGAGACTTTTTAGCTGGTTACCTTTGTTTTGTAGCTGGAAATCTGCAGAATACCTTTCCCACACTCTGATTTTTTTACGTCAACAGTAGGAAATCTGAATGAAAACTTTTTAAAAGTATATTTGAAAGGAGCAAATCTGTTATTTTCTAATGAGAAACAGGTGCTCAAGAGCACTGCCTGTTTTTTGTTTGTTTGAGAGTGTGTGTGTGTGTGTGTGTGTGTGTGTGTGTGTGTGTGTGTGTGTGTGTGTGTGTTTTGCCTCAACTTTTCCTCACACCTTCCATTCTGCCCCTCTGGAGTCCTATTTTTCTTTTGCTCTCTTTTACCTTCAGGAAGTTGGCATTCCTGCTATTTGTCCATCTGGCTTTTTACCCACAGTGTGTGTGTGTGTGTGTGTGTGTGTGTGTGTGTGTGTTTCTCCTTTCTTTTTTTTCAGTGGGAGGTGAAAAATGAAAGGGAATGGCTTGCGCTCTTGGCATGGCCTAATTTTGTTCTATGTATAAAAGTGTTACTATTGGTCTTTTTTTTGTTTATTTTTTCAGGATGGAATCTTTCAGCTGTGTGTATTGACAGCACTTCTCAGTGTATTGTCACATGGGGTATAGCTCTAAAATGAATTCCTGCAATGGGCCGCCCATGCTAGACACACTTGCACGAACAAAACGAATGAGAATGTACTTAGCTGTGAGTTTAATTCTTTTTGGCACTATTTGTATGGACATTTAACCAATAAGAAGTAAATGTTTATGATTACTTGTTGTGCTGTCAAAGCTATGTGATTCATATCTGTGGACACCAAATAGTTTATCAGTTCATCAGATGCTTTCAGTGTTTCTTTTTGCTCTTATTGCAGTGATGTAATTGTTTCCACATGGTCCCAGAGTCTGTGCATAATGAAAGAAAATATTTATCTCATTGTTGCATTAGTCACATTTATTTAAAATGTTCATTTTCCAGTTAAGTATGCTTGTCAGATATATGTTATGGTTAACTTTTGCAACAATTCACACATCTGATTTCCTTAGTGGCTGATTTTTATATCGGTCGTGCGTTTCCATTTGTGCCATCATTTGCATGTGGTGTACTAAATTTGTAATTTTCTTTGATATTGTGTTTGGTTTTGCTTTGAACAATTCTCCTGCACAGGAGTCAGGCTGGAGAGTGTCTCTTACTATTCCATTGATATCCACTCCTACGTAAGTGCTGGAAAGACAGCAAGACACCACAGGCTAAACCCTCTCCTGACAATAACAATTACCTGGTTGTGGAGCAAAAACCAGTGACAGTTCCCCTCAGGAAGGCACCAAAGTGCCTTGTCAGTCCATTGTCAGTCCCATCAACGTTCTGTTGACAACCACCTGATCACAGACTAGTTGAGGGCTTGGACATTGAGGGAAAATAGAAACCGCAGTCACCATGAGAGTTGCGGATGAAGGACCACAGAATTGTGTTTTTATTCTGATAGTAGGGGAGGACAAGGATTAGGAAGTTGATGCCACAGAGATCCAGTCCACTTAGAGATCACCTGAGAGCTGGCACTTCAAACCTCCCACCACAATATAGCTAGGTAAAAGCCAAGTCCAAAAGTTGGTCAGGAAACTTGAGGGCAACACCCAGTCACAGTAAAACAATTCCATAGCTGAATGTCTCAGACTGGATTCAAGCCCACAACAATGCAAGTCCACAGCCCACAATGCACAGGGGGCAAGTGAAAATCGTAAAATTTTTGTTTTCATTGTGATTTTAGTTGGAAGAAATTTTCACCTAACATCATGTAGGATACAGAAATGAAATGATCAGAATTCTCTTTGATTTCAGTCTTCACAAAAAGAAGTAATAAATTTCAGGCTAGGAATCAGCACCCTTGTGATTATAATTCATTTGCTTTTAGAATATCTTTAAAACAGAAAAGTGTAAATTTGCTCAGCTATTACTCTAGATAATACATATTTCATATTGTCGCATATTTTGTTTTTCTGTAATTTTTTAAATCCATGGTGCTATGGTAGTCAGTGTGTTAGGGATGGTTCTGAGCCGTATACTGTGGAATATTATTGCGAATGTTGTTGTGGTCCAGGGACATTCTGACAACTGGTTTTGAACTGGCAAACACTATTCTTTGAGTTCAGTACATTCTGCTTCCTTTTATGACACTGTTTCACATTTGATTGAAGATAGATTGTTACTTCCGAAAGTTGTACATTCCCTTTTATACACTTTCACATGGATTGAAGGCAGATTGGTGCTTCACTCACAGTATACATTGAATGTTGTACACTTTGCTTCTGTTATACACTGTTCCAATTTTGATTGGATTAGTCAAGTCATTATGGTTATATCATAAACACGAGTCGACCTGCTTTTCTCACACTGAAGTGTTGTCCAATCATATCGGTGCAGTAATTTGCATCCAACATGTGTGCAAACATGGAATCATTCCAATTCTGTCACTGCTTTTATTTTAGGTAATGCCCACAAGTAGGTTGGGATGAATTACATTTGGATTTTGGTATTCTAAGTTTTCTTTTCATCGGACAATCCACCCCCTGGATTTCAGTATTCAAAGCTAATTTTTGTTGAGATGAATTTTACTTGGATTTCAGACTTGAAAAATGTGATTTTGTTTATCGTGGCTCCAGCATGCTTAGGGGCTGGCAGCTCTGGCCATGGTATCTGCTGACATGTTCTTATGGTTGTGAAAGGCTTAATTGGTGTATGGTTTCTATTCACATTTTTATGTGAAGTTCAGATATGAATAGTAGAGCCTTCTTTGTCTGAAGGCTTAGTCATCACTGGGAAAGTGACGGTTGCTTGGTGTACTGGTTTCTATTCACATTTTTATGTGAAGTTCAGATATGAATAGTAGAGCCTTCTTTGTCTGAAGGCTTAGTCATCACTGGGAAAGTGACGGTTGCAAAAACTGCAGCCAGGCTTTTTTTTTTTTTTTTTTTTTATGCGGTTTTTGTGTCAGTGGTCTTTTGCATTATCTCTTCTTGCTCCCTATCCCTAAGTGCATACTTTTGTGGTGATAGGAATCTTTTTGTGTGCTTTAAGCTTTGAATTGAAGTAGTTGTTTGCATTGGTCATTGTTTTTGTTGGTCGTTATTGTTGAATATGTTGACATATTCATTCTGTACACGAATATGTGATATAAACTTAAATTTTACTTGTAATTGGTCCTTATTATTACATGTTAGTTTGTCGATTATTAAGAACAATATTGAGTTCGTTTTTTTTTAATGTGGAATTATCCTTTGCATTATGTTTAATTACATAGCTATGTATGGGAAAAGGCCGTTTTTATTGTTTGAGTTTTGATAATGGGTTCTTGTTTTTCAGTCAGGCCTTTCCTTTTACGTTCTTTTCATTTCACTATTTTATTCTGATTTTTCATATGATCTTCATATGAAAAATCAAAATAAAACAGTGCCATCACCAATTAATTTTAAGATATTATTTCATTTGATTAAAAAAAAACCATTTTCACCATGATATGTTAAAAAACTTTAGAGTTGTGTTGGGTTGACTGCAGAGTGATGATTCACTGCAGAAGGACGCGATTCATTTCATTCAACACACTGTCAAAGTGCATATTCTTGAGTCTCCCAACCCCTCTCTTTTCTCCCCTAGCCCTCTGTCTTTCTTATCACCTGTGTCCCACTGAAAAATTGTGATAATCATGCCTTATACTTGCATTCTTCTACTCTCTCTTCTCAACCACCAGTGCTTTTTGACTGATTTTTATCGACTGATTTTTATTGGTTAGTTTCTTTCTTGGTGAGTCTTTAAGCTCTCCAGAGTGCTTGCTTGCTCTCTACATTTGCTAGTTTGTTTTTTGGGTGGTTGGTTTTAATGCTGTTTTATCTTACAGTTTTTTTGAGATGCTTTTGTTGGCTTTAAATTGAAGGTGGCAGTGAAAAGCTATTATTTTGTAGTTACAGTTTTAAATCTCCTCTGTAGAAACTTCATATTTACGAAAAGAAAATAAATGGGGAAAATATATATATATATATATGTGTGTGTGTGTGTGTGTGTGTGAAAAACAGACAGAGAGAGCGCGAGAGAGAGAGAGAGAGAGAGAGAGAATATTAACTTTTTCTATACTAAGGACTGCATATCCAGCCCTTATGTTTACAACCTTTGTATACCAAGGACCGTATATGCGGTCCAAAGGTTTGGAATTTTTCTCCAAAGTGAGCGAACCTTTGCAGGGTGCAGGCGTACTGGTTCTTAGGCTTTGCAAGCTGAATGCTTGCAAGCAGATGCCGTTCACACCACGTCCACAGCTCGGTTTGGCTTGACGTGGCAACAAGGCGTCGTCTGCTGCTATGTCAAGCATGCGTGGTGAAAGAAACACTACAAATCGCCGTTACCAGAGCTGGGTGGGCTGTCCCAGTGTGCTCGGTCTGCCCGGACGTCGCGGCTATTCGAAGTCAAGGTTAATGCATCAGTAGAAAGAAACTGTGAAGAGGGGCGAGAGAGTCTCAGAAGAGAAGCTATGTGGACATAGGGTGGTAACACCTTGAACAAAATTGCTTACTGGTTTGATGTTCTCTCCAAATGTTTGCAACATTCAGGGTTTTCGTCATGGTACGGCGATGTTGTAGGTTTTCTTGAAGAGGTGACTAGAGGCGGTTGTGGCGCGAAAACGAGTGGTGGTGGTGGGAAGGCAGTGTGCAGATCATTGCAAAAGTAAGACCCGTGTGGATGATATGAGGCGTCTGTCAAGGGTTTTTACAACGGTTGTTGGGCCATTCATTGGGATCCGGTGGTTTCCCGGTTGGGCCATCCGGGTGGTCTGCAGTTTGCTCCCCACGTATTTTTTTTTGTTTGTCTTGGTTTCCCCCCACATGTAACTTTCTTCTTTTTGTCTTGAGTTTCTCGCGGGCTTTCCTGCCCCCCTTGTTTCGTGTCGCCCGTCCCTGTCCGTCCAGCACCCCCCCCCTAGCGGTTCCCCCTGGCGCGTCCTCCCCCCCCGGCCCCGCTCCCCCCCCTCAGTTCCGCTCCACACGCCCACTGTTGTGGCGCTGGCCGCGTGCGACGTCGGCGCCAGACCCCTTTCGTGGGCCGGTCGCTCGCCCGGCGGGTCGGGAGGCCAGGCAGGGCCGCTGGGCGCTCACGCAGCCTTGCCGGTGTATAGCATGCCGCCTGTTCTATGAGGGGATTCCTACGCACCGTCCCCCACTCACGTTTTTATCACTTGGTAGCATGGTTTATTCCCGCCTCTATTCTCAACTGGTGCTGGGTATTTTGCTTTCATATGCCGCTCCCTGACCTCCGCCTCCATCGTGACCTGCCCGCAGTCCGGGGCCGGTGCACTGCCCCGGCCCATCATCCCCCCTTCCCGGCCTTAATCCATAACCTCGCGATGTTCCCAAGCACAGGCTCAGTCCTCACCCCACCCTGATTCCTCCTGAGGTTTCACTACTAGTACCCACCCGCCATAACACGGGGATTGAGCATGTCCAACGCTCCCTACGTTATTCGACCATTTCGCGTTCCCCGCCCACTCGGTCCCCGCTTTCACTTACCAGCGCCACCCCTACCTGCCCGCCCCCCACCCTACTGGAACCCCTTCACAACGCCCTTCAAAGCCCTAACCGTCAATCACCCCCCCACACGGACGTTGGTATCCGGGGACCACCGCGGACCATGCCCCCCAGCCACAGACTGACTCACCCGCCATCCCACCCCCCCCCCAAACCCCACCCTCCAGCCAGATGGACAGCGAGCAAACCCCCAGATTTTAATGACCCCCGTCCCACATATACGTTCGCATGATACGCCTGTAGCAGCCCCCGCCCGGGTTATCACCGATTATTCCCTGCCTCCCCTCACAACCTCATCGTCGGATCGCAACCCAACCATTCACCCCCCCCCGCAACACCACCACCGCTTACCGTTTCCGTGTGCCGCCTTACACGCCCCACGACACGGCTCACACCCACACCGACCCCTTGACACCCCCCCACCCATCCCACTGTGCCTCGAACACACCCATCCCCATTCAACGACCCTCTTCACCCACCCCACCCTCCAAGCACCTCGCTCCAACGAGAATCCCCCCCATGGCCCGAAGCATGCCCAGCCCTACCAGCATGCAACCTGGCACGTCACGACGCAACAACCATCACATTACTTCCACCAGTCGACAACCCTCCCGTCCCCTATCTACCACCCCAAACTGCGCACTCTCTGACACCCGAATTAGGGCCACGTGGACTGTCCACGCTGAAAAGACCCCACCGCCCTAGCACTCCCCACACAACTCCCCCCCAAAATGCCACTCGACTCACCACCTTCCTGGGGCCAATACACCCATAACCCAGCACCCCCCCCCAAGTGCACACACGAATTGGGCAATGATTCCATAAAGTGTACAACATTCAATGTATACTGGTGAGTGAAGCACCAATCTGCCTTCAATCCATGTGAAAGTGTTATAAAAGGGAATGTACAACTTTCGGAAGTAACAATCTATCTTCAATCAAATGTGAAACAGTGTCATAAAAGGAAGCAGAATGTACTGAACTCAAAGAATAGTGTTTGCCAGTTCAAAACCAGTTGTCAGAATGTCCCTGGACCACAACAACATTCGCAATAATATTCCACAGTATACGGCTCAGAACCATCCCTAACAACTGACTACCATAGCACCATGGATTTAAAAAATTACAGAAAAAACAAAATATGCGACAATATGAAATATGTATTATCTAGAGTAATAGCTGAGCAAATTTACACTTTTCTGTTTTAAAGATATTCTTAAAAGCAAATGAATTATAATCACAAGGGTGCTGATTCCTAGCCTGAAATTTATTACTTCTTTTTTGTGAAGACTGAAATCAAAAGAGAATTCTGATCATTTCATTTCTGTATCCTACATGATGTTAGGTGAAAAATTTCTTCCAACTAAAATCACAATGAAAACAAATTTTACGATTTTCACTTGCCCCCTGTGCATGTGGGCTGTGGACTTGCATGTTGTGGGCTTGAATCCAGTCTGAGACATTCAGCTATGGAATTGTTTTACTGTGACTGGGTGTTGCCCTCAAGTTTCCTGACCAACTTTTGGACTTGGCTTTTACCTAGCTATATTGTGGTGGGAGGTTTGAAGTGCCAGCTCTCAGGTGATCTCTAAGTGGACTGGATCTCTGTGGCATCAACTTCCTAATCCTTGTCCTCCCCTACTATCAGAATAAAAACAAAATTCTGTGTCCTTCATCCGCAACTCTCATGGTGACTGCGGTTTCTATTTTCCCTCAATGTCCAAGCCCTCAACTAGTCTGTGATCAGGTGGTTGTCAACAGAACGTTGATGGGGACTGACAATGGACTGACAAGGCACTTTGGTGCCTTCCTGAGGGGAACTGTCACTGGTTTTTGCTCCACAACCAGGTAATTGTTATTGTCAGGAGAGGGTTTAGCCTGTGGTGTCTTGCTGTCTTTCCAGCACTTACGTAGGAGTGGATATCAATGGAATAGTAAGAGACACTCTCCAGCCTGACTCCTGTGCAGGAGAATTGTTCAAAGCAAAACCAAACACAATATCAAAGAAAATTACAAATTTAGTACACCACATGCAAATGATGGCACAAATGGAAACGCACGACCGATATAAAAATCAGCCACTAAGGAAATCAGATGTGTGAATTGTTGCAAAAAGTTAACCATAACATATATCTGACAAGCATACTTAACTGGAAAATGAACATTTTAAATAAATGTGACTAATGCAACAATGAGATAAATATTTCTTTCATTATGCACAGACTCTGGGACCATGTGGAAACAATTACATCACTGCAATAAGAGCAAAAAGAAACACTGAAAGCATCTGATGAACTGATAAACTATTTGGTGTCCCACAGATATGAATCACATAAGCTTGACAGCACAACAAGTAATCATAAACATTTACTTCTTATTGGTTAAATGTCCATACAAATAGTGCCAAAAAGAATTAAACTCACAGCTAAGTACATTCTCATTCGTTTTGTTCGTGCAAGTGTGTCTAGCATGGGCGGCCCATTGCAGGAATTCATTTTAGAGCTATACCCCATGTGACAATACACTGAGAAGTGCTGTCAATACACACAGCTGAAAGATTCCATCCTGAAAAAATAAACAAAAAAAGACCAATAGTAACACTTTTATACATAGAACAAATTAGGCCATGCCAAGAGCGCAAGCCATTCCCTTTCATTTTTCACTCCCACTGAAAAAAAAAGAAAGGAGAAACACACACACACACACACACACACACACACACACACACACTGTGGGTAAAAAGCCAGATGGACAAATAGCAGGAATGCCAACTTCCTGAAGGTAAAAGAGAGCAAAAGAAAAATAGGACTCCAGAGGGGCAGAATGGAAGGTGTGAGGAAAAGTTGAGGCAAAACACACACACACACACACACACACACACACACACACACACACACACACACTCTCAAACAAACAAAAAACAGGCAGTGCTCTTGAGCACCTGTTTCTCATTAGAAAAAATAACAGATTTGCTCCTTTCAAATATACTTTTAAAAAGTTTTCATTCAGATTTCCTACTGTTGACGGTAAAAAAAAATCAGAGTGTGGGAAAGGTATTCTGCAGATTTCCAGCTACAAAACAAAGGTAACCAGCTAAAAAGTCTCTTTTAAACATTTCAGTATAGTTGTAAAGAGTACAAAGACTAGGATTAAAATGCTCACACACACACACACACACACACACACACACACACACGCACACACACATGTGCATGCACGCATACTCACACAGAGAGAACAAGAGTAACATCATCACGATAAATTCATAACTAAATGAACTCACACCCACAAATGATTCTTCTGCAGTATGAAACAGAAAGCTGCCAATTCCATTCATTCATGTTGGTCGGAGCACAGCTGACACAGTGGACCATGTCAGAGCTATCACATGGAAATCAACAATAAAAAATGATCAACACACACACACACACACACAACACTTGAGGGAATACCCATTAGAACAGATAGAAGAATGGGCAATAAAGACAGAAAAGCAGTACACAGTAATAAAGACAGAAAAAAAAAGTGAAGGAAAATCTAGTCAATGCAGCAATAAAACAGATATGGGCAAAAAAGGGAAAGAAAATATAGTCAAATCAGCGATAAAGACAGACAGGAAAAAAAAAGAAAAGAAAATGTGGTCAATGCAGCAATAAAGACAGATTGGGAAAAAAGAGAAAGAAAATGTAGTCATGCAGCGATAAAGACAGACTGGGAAAAAAGAGAACGAAAATGTAGTCAATGCAGCAATAAAGACAGATTGGGAAAAAAAAGAAAGAAAATGTGGTCAATGCAGCAATAAAGACAGATTGGGAAAAAAGAGAAAGAAAATGTAGTCAATGCAGCGATAAAGACAGACTGGGAAAAAAGAGAACGAAAATGTAGTCAATGCAGCACTAAAGACAGAAAAAAAAGAGAAAGGCAAAAGAATAGAAAAAGAAAGAAAAAAAGAAAAAAGAATAGAAAAAGAAAAATCACCGCCTTAGGTGTCCATTCATCCAATAACTGATGCCACAAAAAAAGAGAAAAAAAACTTTTCCATGTCCCTTTTTTTTCTTTCTTTTTTTTCAAATTTCCTGGAAACAATGACATTGGTCCCAGAACATTCCAAGCATACTATTTGATCATTTTTTTTTTTTTTTTTTTCTAAAACAGTGTCATTACTGGATTTGAATTCCCAAAAGCTGTCAAATCAAACCACACCCTTCCACTTTCCTCCAGCTATCACCCAGCTTCTTCTTCCCCATTCTCCTCACCCCTCCCCTTCCAGTTTTTGTCAAAAGAGAAACATCTATTCCTTGATGTGTCTTTTAGCAATACATTAAAGAGCATATAAAGACAAAATCCTACTTTGAAAAAAAAAAAAAACCTGAATTTATCTCTCACACACATATACATGTACACACCGTATACACACACACACACACACACACACACACACACACACACACATCACCTCCAACACAGCACACAAGCATCTGAGATATGCAAAAACATTCATTTTCACCCTGTACTTTTGAGTTGTCAACTATCATCATTTTCATTGTTGAAAAAATGTAAGAAAACACAGCTAGTGTTACTTCATAAATGCTGGAAAAGAGTAAGTTATGTATGCCTTTGGCCATGGTAAGTACAATAAGCATTGGGTCTCTTTCAAGACCATACCATGTATGTCACTTTATATCTTCATGATACAGAAACAAACCAATCAACAACAAACACACAATACAGTTCTTTCATATTTCTCTCTTGTTTGTTTTTTTTGTTGTTGTTTTTACAGCTATTTTGCCTTTCATGCTCAGTGGCGTTACTCCCACAGTGTTTATTCAGGATAAAATCTATATACCACAATAACTGCTAGGTCACTGAGCTAGCATGAGTGTGCCCCTCCCTCCACAAGGAGCCAAATCAAACTATGCTCATAAACATTCATCCAAACTGTTTAGTCTTGCTTTTGTTTCGTTTTGTTTATTTGGTGCCTTTTTCCTAGTATCTGACACACTAGTTCGTGCCTCATTTCTTTTTGTAATGTTTTATACAAAATGATACTATTTCTTATGTCTTAAATACTTTTTCTTATGCCGTAAACATGTTTCTTTCCAATTATAAAAACAATTCTCTCTCTCACACACACACACACACACACACACACACACACACACACACACACACACAGAGGCACACACACATATGCACACTCACACACACACACACACCACACACACACACACACACATATACACATTTATGAACACAAGATGACCTCATTGGACATTATAAACACAACAGTCCATTCAAAAGAAGAGAGTGTGAAAAAAATAACGCAAAATACGGGGCTACTCATATCTGTTCATTTGTTTACTTAAACTACTGGCCATATTCACATTAGCCCCTTTTGAGAAGATTACCTGCTGATGGAGAGAAGCTTGATGAATTCTTTGTTGGGTTCTTTCATTCTTCTTTTCATCAATAAATTATCTTCTCTTTGTATGGGACTCAGGATAAATTCAGCTTCATTTTTACCTTACGATTTGCAGGACACTGCAAAACAATTCCATTGATGTTGCTTACAGGCCAGGCGACTGCCAAGGGACATATAGGGGCTGTTGCCTTGTTGAAGTCAACTGCCAAGGGACATATAGGGGCTGTTGCCTTGTTGAAGTCAACTGCCAAGGGACATAGGGGCTATAGGGGCTGTTGCCTTGTTGAAGTCAACTGCAAAGGGACATATAGGGGCTGTTGCCTTGTTGAAGTCAACTGCAAAGGGACATATAGGGGCTGTTGCCTTGTTGAAGTCAACTGCAAAGGGACATATAGGGGCTGTTGCCTTGTTGAAGTCAACTGCAAAGGGACATTTAGGGGCTGTTGCCTTGTTGAAGTCAACTCTCAAAATAGCGCTGAAAAAAAAATCCATGCAAACATAACTCCTTAAAACAAATTTCCTAAAAATACACCAGAATTATGATAACATCTTTCTTCCATAAAAGCAAAAAAATGTTTATTTCTTTAGAAACCAAAAAAAAAAAAAATCATATCAAGTGGGACATCTCTGAACAGAATTTTCATGCAGTTTACTGTAAAGCATTTGGGTCTGAGATCATGTAAGTCCTTAACATTCTTTAAAAAACAGGTTAGTGAGTGGTCCATGATATGGAATGCACCACAGACTTTCTTCTCCTTTAAAAAGATGCAAGTGGTTATGAAAGGGTGCTGTGGGCAAACAGCACAAGACTGTGTCTTCTTTGTGGCTGCCACTGTCACACAATAAAAACTCTCTAAGGTTTGGACAGATCTGGGAAGAATGTGTTATCCGTCTGCAGGTTCCTTTCCTCTTCCCAGAGGTCTTCCACATAAGCCTGAGCCTTAGGATTCAGATCAGTGCGAGGGATAGAGAATCTTATCAGCTTTTTCTTTGTGGCATTCTTGGCAAATTGATCAACCACTTCATTGCCTCAAATGCTGACATGGCTAGAACCAAGTTAAAAAAACTATGATGCACCCACCAGATTTCAGAGAGGAACAGTGTTAAAACAAATTCAGCAGCGGAGGGTGCCTGATGTTACAGCCAGGAAAGACTTCCAAAGCAGAAAGGGAGTTAGACAGAATGAGGAATTCTCTGTTCTTTTTTTTCTCTGTTTTTCTTTTTTTTTTATGTTAACTTAGAGTCAATGTTTTTTTTTTCTTATGTTAACTTAGAGTCAATGTTTACATTTTCTAAATAATACCAAAAAAAAAGTGCATCAACAAATGCAGACACAAACAATACTAAGCCACAATAAACTCAACATTCTTGCTCATGTCCATCTTATTGATGTTGACATACAATAACACTGAAACAAAAGTGTTGGAGTGAAGCACAAAATTGTTTCATGACTAAAAAAGAAAAACTAAAGAATGCAAGACTAAATTTCATGACAGTTTAAAAACACCGAGTTCAAAAAAATTGTAACTTGAAACAATAATTTTGCAGAAAATACACTTACACACACAAGTAACCAACCACACATACTAAAAAGCCCACATACCCTTACATAGATTTCCATCACTTTTCAAAATGTTCACATTAAGTTACATAAAAGCTCGAAACCTTTTTTTTAACCAAATGCGCTAAATGGAAGTGGACGAAGCAAAAATAACAGCCAACTTCCTGGTAATGCACCTTCTCACTGATTAGTGATTAATACATTAGAGACAATCAGCTGATCATTGTGCGCATTTCTAAAGCTATCGCAATTCAATGGTACCTGGAAATTAGGCACACCATCAGACATTTTCACCATGATTTCTTCAAAGAAAAGTACACTGATTGACCGTAAATGTATACAAAATTCAATCAAACAGAATAAGTTGTAATGAAAGAAATGGCACCTCTGAAAAAATACATCAACAATAAACATCAACATCAACAATAAATACTCATTACAATAAAAAAGATAAGAACTATTTCATGATAAAGCTGCAAGACAATAATAACAGTCCCAGTCTTCTTTCTTTTACTCACATTTCTTTTATCTTTAAAGCATGCTCATCTGTATATTTCACTTATTCCACTGACTTTTACATCACACTGACAAAATTTTGTTCAAACACATACAAAGCTCTTTAGTGGTCCCCATTTTTTGGTTTTTAAGGAGTAGCATGTATGCTGAAAGTTTTTTTTCAGAAAGGTATTTATACCTCAGCTTGGACTTTTTAGAAGGTACAAAGTACGAAGAAGCTTGCTATTGCTGAATGTTGATAGTTTGATGCGTAGGTGATGTTGATAGTTTGATGTGTAGGTGATGAAAGCATTTTTGTCTTTTGGACTTTGCATAAGCTGCTGACTTTGCATCGGCTGCTACACAGTTTCAGGGGGTCTGACTCGCTGTCTTACAAAGCAAATTCCTTCTGCCAAGATGTTTTGAAGGATTTTTCATCATGTCCTGGGTTTTTTGTTTCTTTCTTTCTTCTTTTTTTTGGTTTTCTTTTTTTATATTACGATAGAGCAAAAGAGAATTCCCTCATACTATCCTTGTTCAATACCAATGGTGCATACAGAGAGGAAAACTCATGTCAGAATACATTTTGTTATATTCTATTGATGAAGGCACATTTCCAATGGAACATTGTCAAGTTCTACTCACTTTCAATCTCTCACATCAGCTAGAAAAAATGGACACATCTGACACTGATGTGATGCGAAGACATGCTGACAAACATGTTTCTATAAACTTATTGTGTGGGGTGTCCTGAACCAAAGTTTTGAAAACAACAATAATTATACATTATGTAATTTTTTTCAGAGAAAACTTTTATCTTTGGCATGATCCACATCAAAACTGGGAATTCTGTGACTGCAAAAGGAACAGCTGGTTGCAATCAGAAACAGAACCCTCCCCCCTCCCTCCCCCCCCCCCCCCCACCCTTTGATTCACCCACCTTAATAATGGACAGACATAAAAAAAATAAATCATAACAACACAGTTCAACAGCAAGATCTGTACATCTGGTCTTGCCTCCTTGACACAAAATATAAGCCAAGTCATACAAATGTCTGCTGCAAATCGTTGTAAACATACAGGCACTCTGGCGCATGCACACGCCCTCACATATACATATACATGTGCATGCACACACAAAGTGCACAAACACACACATTCTACAAGGTAAACCACCACCGTTTCTAAGACCCGAGTGTCATAGCACCAGGTGACATGTTTCTCTTAAAAAAAAAACAAAAAAAAACAGCCTGCATTCAAACAAGACACGGCACACAGGACTCCAGAATTCTTCCCATAGACGCACCACATGTAAGTGCAAGTCAGCACAGAGATACAGGAATAAATGACTTAAAAACTGATCTAACAGATGCATACACTACAATTCCTCATCACTGATGACTAACATCCCATCATGTATCATATCCTCTGTGGAGCCTGCTGTGGTAAAGGTTCTCTTGTATGATGCTGACACGTTCTTGTTGTTGCGTATATATCTGATGACAATGACAGCGATGACCACTCCAAGGATGATTACTAGCATCCCGACTGCGACTGAAACACAGGCAGTCAGAAACAGACGTCAAAGACAAGGAATCGATTAATACACACATACTGTGTGTCTTGGTATGGTGGGTACTTTTCAGAACACATCTGTTCAAGTTCCAAACGCGATTCATATGAAAGGAAGATGAGAAATGAGTTAGAGAAACAGAGAGTGGCGAGTCCATAAGGAAATGAGAAAGGAAGAGGAAAGAAGGAAAAGATTACAGATAAAGAGATAAACAGAAAGACCCTGAGAAATAGATGCACTGAAAATAGACATAGTGAGTTAGTATGAACATCCGTGCAACCATGCATGTGTGCACCTGTGCATGTGTATGTGTGTGTGTGTGTGTAGCTGTGTGTGTGTGTGTGTGTGTGTGTGTGTGTGTGTGTGTGTGTGTGTGTGTGTGTGTGTGTGTGTGTGTGAGAGTCAGAGAGAAGTCAAGCCAAAATTACCATTACCGAGGGTTAAAGAATAAACTTAACACCTGTTTACATAATGCCGTCACAAATGGGGGAAATTAAAAAAATACAGTATGTGATGAGATACAAGCAACAATGTTTTCAAAATTATCCCAATTCCACTACACAATAAATATGTACATAACTCTTACAGCTGAGTAATAGCATAGCAGCATATTCCACAAGATAAGCAGTTCCTTTTCTGCACACAGAAAACGCTGCTGAAAACTATCGAGAGTTCGTTTAAGTTAATTAATTGATTCTTTAGAATGTGCTTGTGATTGATGGCCAAAAGATGGGCCATATCACTACTAGCAGCACGTGCTGACTGAGTTCTCTGTTACACAGCTAAAACAACTCACACCATGCACTTGCAAAGCTGGTAAATCACAGGAGTCATCACCAACAACCATGCTCACATTAGCACAGGCCACCACAATTTGATAACAGAAAATTATTAACCTGACGTTAGTGAATCTGCCATAGCTGCACTCCTGCAATGTCAGACAACAGGGATTGTACTATCACCATGAAAATCACAACAATCCAAAGCAGAATAATGAAATTATTGTGCATCAATTTATGACACAGTTATAGGTGAGTCATCAATATTACTTACTTCCCTTGAACCAGGTCTCAAGGTCTGGGCTAATGTGTCAGACATCTGTTAAGTCGTAGCCAGGAGACCCTTTTCTTAAATTCTCTCATCTTCGTTATTAATTCATTTATACATCACCTTTAAATCATGCGCAGTGTGGTCTCAAAACTTAGTGGATGTGGTGCAACATATATGGACTAGTCCGTACGCAGTGGTGCCTCCTTGATGAAACCGGAACTGTTACCCTTGAACCAATGAAGCTTTGCACATCAACAAAACGCTACATTATATACACAGGGCTTCAGACTACCAGCACGCCTTCCATATTTTTTGTGTGATATGTTGAATGGCATGTCAAACATCAAGCTAGAACGCCTTCTTGTCCTGTGCCTATTGCGGCAGTGCCAAGATGGGAACTGGTCCTTCTCTCTCTCCTCTCCTCCTCCTGTGGAACCTCAGAAGTCAAGGAATAGTCCTGTCCACACCACAATAGTTCCTCCACCACATGAATGATAAGCTTTTGATCAATATGTACTTGAAACAAGTGACAAGACTTGTCTTCAGAATCTGAAGAAGAATATAGTTTGCTGTTCTGCAAATGTGAGTTCCATACAAGCTACTTCTTTGTACTACGCAATTGGCAGTAAGAAAAATACAACCGAAGGTGAAACGGAAACTGGCAGAGTCACAAACTGTTCAAATGAACATAAACAAGATTCTTTTGCTAAATAAATCAAGCATTACTTCTTCTCTCTCTCACACATGCACACTAACTCACATTTCTTCACCAACACACTCTCAGTAACACACACACACACACATACACACACACACACACTCTCACACACACACACACACACACACAAGACATATTTGATTTTTAAAAATCCCTCAACAAATGCAGACACACACACTTGGTGTTATCACAAACACAGACACATACAGACACTGACAGGCAGGCAGACACATGAAGACGCACACACACAAACTGCAGTTCATGTATTTTTCCACACAATGAGTGTATTTTCTACAAAGTGTGCACAGAAGTCTTTCAAATTTTTGTTAAAGCACGGGGGACATCTTCCAACATTTTGTAAATATGGAGGGGAGGGGAGAGGGGGCAAACAGGATCGTTTCTCCAGGGCTGCTGCCATACTTAGCAAAGCAATGGCACTGCACCTACAGTATAAGTTTCAGAACCTTTTTTTTTTTTTTTTTTTTTTGTCCTATCATCTGTGTCACCTCAGTGGCAGTGCACCCATGCTGTTCATTCCGACACCCCATCCACAGTCACAGCCCAGTCAGTTCCGCCACAGCCCCAGCACCGGCAATCCACAGGGAGATGTCGGTGTCAAGACGTCAAAAGGCAACCCACTGGAGGAGAAACTGCACTGCTGCCAAGTCACTTTGGTGGTGTTCAGTGGTGCCTATTTTGATCCAACATACGCAAGACACCACCTACTGAGCCCCCTACTGATGACAATATATGCTTAGTCACAGAGCCGGCGTGAGTGAACTCTCCCTCCAGAGGGCGCCACCACATCCATCCAACAACAGCCCACATAAACTGGTTGATACCACTGACCCTGACGGAACCAACCCAGAGTTACAGATGTGGAGAGGACATCAAAACCAAGCTCACCATAAGAGTTGGGCATGAAGGACCACAGAATATGAGACTTTTTTATGCTGATCGATGAGATTGAGGACGATGAAGATGATACTACGGATTTCCTTTCCAGTCTGAGACTGCATGACAGGACTATGCTCTACACTTCCTTTCATAACCTTTTCTGGTGTCAACTGGCCCGAGAGATACAGACACCTGCAGCGTTGGTCAGGAAATTTGAGCAACACTCTCAGAGATGCATCCACTGAGGGATGAAACTTGACTGTTTGGAGCCAGTCTTCCCAACTGAGCCCATAGCAACCTCAACCCTGGTAGGAGCCGGTCGGGGCAGAAAAATCCCATATGGCTCTGATGGGAATCGAACCCACAACCTCCCAGCCCGGAGTCCACTGAGCTAACCACTTCACCACAGCGCTGATCAGAACCAAATTTCTTTATAACTGGTTCACTGGCAAACTATGGGACAAATTCATGCTTTCCCAGCAGCTTTTTTTGTTTTTGTTTTCTAAATGTATTTCCAAGCCTGTAATTCCTGCTGTAGTTCCTACATATTGCCATGTTATCGGAGAAGCAGACAAGGCATTTCATGTGTCAAATTTAGCAAGAGTTGTTACTCTTTGGTCAAGCACCAAAACTGGCACATCAAGACCACACCATGGTTACACTCTGCAAATGTGTTTGCAGCACCAGAATTTTTGTCTAGAATCTCATTTTAATGCGTTTTCTTTAGTTCGTCATATTTGGTCACGTTTTTGCCAAACAAATATGGTGAAATCCCATAGATAAACAGATCTGTCTCAGGACAGCTTCATATCAGGACGTATCATGAAAGGAAATGAAAATCTAGAGTTTTCTTAAAGATTAAGTCTGTGTGTGTATGTGTGTGTGTGTGTGTGTGTGTGTGTGTGTGTGTGTGTGTGTGTGTGTGTCAGTAAAAACACTATGTTAATCTGACAGTAAATGGTTTCAGTCAGTGTGTGTGTGTGTGTGTGTGTGTGTGTGTGTGTGTGTGTGTGTGTGTGTGTATGTATGAGACAGAGAGTGTATATGTGTGTGTATCAGTGTGTGTGTGTGTGTGTGTGTGTGTATGTGTGTGTCAGTGTATGTGTGTGTGTGTGTGTGTGTGTGTGTGTGTGTGTGTGTGTGTGTGTGTGTGTGTGTGCAGAGGGGGAAGGAATGGGTAGGGGGAAAGGGGGAGGGAGGGAGAAGAGAAAGTGGAATGGAGGAGAGGCAAAAAACCTTCTGAAGTCAACAACAACAACAAAATGATCAGAACATTCCAAAGATGTCATTTCCCTTTTTTCAAGTCATCTCATTGAGAACACAACAGTTTCAGAATAAAGTTCTGTTATTGTTTTGTTCTTTTGCGGTGAGGAGAAAATGTGCATGCAGCTGTTTGGTGGAAAACATGCCAAGAGAGGAGACGGCTGACACCTTTGTGAATGGTGGTAAAAGGGAAGCAACCTCATGAATTGAAAGCCTTTGATGACCAACAGATCTACGATGAAATAACTTTTCCTTTGTTCATCACAGCAAAGTGGCCAAGGTGTTGTTTTGGGTGCAAGCAAAATGAAGACAACATTCTGTGTTTTTTCCCTACTCTTTCTCTAGGCAAACAAAATACATTAATTTAAAAAATCTAAAAGTTTGACTGAATGTTATGAAAAAATGTACTCACTTTTCAAAATTATAATCACACATATTCATGGGACATGAAAGGAGTAAACTCTGGAGGGACGCATGTTCAACACCGGAACAAGAATGGAATCCTGAACTGGCTGCTTCCATCAGCATTACCCACATTTCAAACAAACACATCTCACCCCCAAGTGTAGTTCACATGCTCTTCATGCCTGGCAGACAAGATGTGGGCGCCCTGCTGAGGGAACCGTTGTTGGGTGCTGGTTTCAGCCCAAGATGTGACACATGAGAGGATAGATGTCAGTAATGTGGAATGGGTCAGCATTATACACGCCCTTCTTGAAAGCTGGTCCCCTGGCCATGAAGAAGGCCACATCTGGGGAGCAAACCTTGGGTCCCAGCCATGGCTGCCTCCTGAAATACAGAAATGCAGGTCAGGTACAGACAGTGATAGAATCAGTTCTGCGTGATGCACTTACATAAGTATTATATTCTGACACCATGAACGAGATCTGCACAAAGAGGTGAGAACACTGAAATCAAAGGAGGATGGACATGACACACAATGAATATACATAATACAGCCAGGAGTTTTTTTTTACAAGAAACTGATTTCTGTACAGTAAAGTCTGACTGATGCTTTAGCTCGTTGTCTGTTTCAGTCTGAATACCTGGGCACAAACAGTGCCTTCCCTTGAACTTCATTCCTTTCCTAGGTCAGAAAGGAATCATTAGCACGCCAGTTAGCAATGGACCTTGCTGATGCTTATCCCTTCCACCTCATGCTCTTTCCCATTCCCATTTGAAAAAAGAAAAAAGAAAAATCAATGATTTTAAAACTGAAAAACATGGACACAAACAAAAACAGAGACATGCTGACATGACAGGGCTGGTAGTTTGCCCAGTGAGTTACAGCATCAAGCTTACAAACAAATGTTTAAGTTCAAATCATGCTGGTGCGGAACACCAACACAGACATTTCCACTGCCCATGTAGCTGGGCTGTGTGGTGGTACTAGTGTGGTAAGCAGACAGGCACACTTCCCCTGCTCTCCTGGAACATTGCTGTTTCCACTGCCCATGTGGCTGGGCTGTCTGGTGGCATCAGAGTTAAGGAAGATGGATCCACTTCCCCCACTCACCTGGGATGGTCACCCCATTCTGCCACATCACCACAGGTGGGAGTGGACTTAAATCTGATTGTAACCAGTTATTAGTTTAAACACTGACATCAGAAGGTGGATAAATTAGCTGTGGTTCAATACTCCTACCAGTTCAATAAATTTATCACAATCAGACTTAGAAAAAGTAAAATGAATCTTTCAAAACTATTTCAGTGCAATGGTTAAATTCTCTCAATACAGATTACCTTTTAAAAGCAATCCTACTGATGTTATTTAAACTGGAAAAAAAAGAAAGAAAAGGAGTAAGGACTTTTCCAGCACAAACACAAGAAAAGGGGCCACAAAGGCAGAGAACTATGATTGACAATTAACAAAAATGTTTATGAAAAAAAAAAAACCAACATAGAAAGAGGAATGGGAGGAGAAGGAGGGGGGGGGGGGGGGGGGGGGGGGGGGATAAAGAGACAGACAGAAAAGGGATTACAAGCACACAATTTTCAGAAGGCAGGTGGACATACAAGCACATTTGTCTGACAGGTAAACTGGTCAATAAACAGACAGGGCAATAAATCAACACTGACACTTGGAAACAGATTACAAGAGAATTACAGTGAAAGATACAAAGTGTAAGGTATCATTGTTTTTCTCATCTATCCTGTATCCCAAACACACACAGAATGCAAAGAACACTCCTGCGGCTCACTTTTCAGCAGCTGTTATCCATCTGTCATATCCAGCAAATAAAACAATAACACCTTTGTGAAAACCAGTGCTTTTACTATATGCAAAATGGATTCTGTTTCAAATGATTTTTTAAAAGTCACATGCTGTTGGTCTTATTCTAAATTCTGACATTTCCCAGAAGTCAGCACTGCTACCCCGTTCAACTGAAAGCTATACTCGTGACTTTTTTACATGTAAAATCTTATGCACAATGTCCAGTTGCTCTTTTTTCATAAAATCGCAAGTGCATTGTTCTTCAGGGTTTTTTTTTTGCCCCTAATAAATTAAAATGCTCTGTCCAACAGCGCCGACAGCTCAGTAAAAAATTTTGTCGTTGAGAAGTCGTTGAAAGTCAACTAGATAGCTTCAAGTCTAATTTTTTTACTACTTTTTTTTTTTTTTCAATTTCGTTTTCTTTTTGGAATCAATAAGAAAGTGGGACTGGAATCTATATTTTCTAATGACACTGGTTTCTGTCACATCCATCAAGAAGACCTCTTCAGCAACTGTTGTGTTACAAAAGAGTGTCTTTTCTGAAGTGCGTAGTGTAACAGCAGAAAGACAGGTAGCTGTTCTACAGAACTGTGAAATCTCATATTACATAAAAAAAATTTTTTTTTAAAGTGCATATTGCTGTTTGTCATAATTTTAACATTCTTAAGAGGTTGAACCTGATTTTGGCATTTTCAGAAATCTGATTATATGGTGAGGGAATTAAAAACTGAGCAATTAAAAAGGAACTAAGAAAAAAGTGCAAGAAGCCAACGCTATAGGTGTGTGTGTGTGTGTGTGTGTGTGTGTGTGTGTGTGTGTGTGTGTGTGTGTGTGTGTGTGTGTGTACATGTGCACATGTGCACATGTGTGTGTGTGTGTGTGTGTGTGTGTGTGTGTGTGTGTGTGTGTGTGTGTCAGAGATAGAGAGAGAGAGAAACATGCACATTGCCTGTGTGTGCTTCTGTGTATGCATGCATGAGTGCTTGCATGGGTGTACATGTGAGTGTGTGAGGGAATGGTTTTTGACTATTTTTGTTCGACGTTATGTCTGTGTGCCTTTTTTTTTCCCATTAAATTTATCTAATGTTATATTAACATCATAAAATTTGTACTAATCAGTCATCTTGTTAATATAACTATAATTTGATGTCTCTCAGCAAACTATTGTCTCATCTCTCTCTGTGTCCCACATGTCTGTGTATGCATTGCTTGTAAAACAGATTTTGACAGCATATCTCCAAAGCATTGGTGTGTATCTGTATTTGATAATTTCTCTCACATACATACAGTGATATAATATAGACATACTAATACAATTGTGGGCATACACATAGACTCATACTGTATAATACTGCATACACTCTTGTGCTTACACTCAAGCACAAATAGTGACATTTGCACATATATATATACCGTCACTTTCACAATGAATGCTTCACATCATAAATCATTATAGATGCCCATTTACTTTCATATGTTTTTCTACATTTCTTCACAAAAATGTTGTGGCCGTGATCGTAGGTACAGACTCTTTGCTAGAGCAGGACTCCTTCAAAAATATCCAGATTTAATCCCAATGGAAGGCTGTAAGTGATACTGCCACAAGCTGACCAAGACAATCTGACATGTTTAGACAATAGAACAGCAAACAAAAAACTGATGTTACAGTTCTGTTCTGTTTGTCAACCTGCTTCATATTGCCTGTTCCTACCTTGTCACATTTTTTGACTGTTCAATACAGGAAACATGGGCTAAAATAAAGGCATATACCTTAAATGCAAGTTGCCAATAATTTGTTTTCTTTTCCTTTTCCTTCAGTAATCTTTTTGATGTTTTCAGATCAATCCTAACAGAGAATGTAAGACTTTGTACAAATACACTGTAAAGTAATTTTCAAAACTATGCTTGAAAGATTACAGATTTTTCTGAGCATTTTGACATTAAATATAAGTTTGTAATTGAAATATATACAATGTCATAAAACTGGCACACTTTAGTGAATTGAGGCACCACTTTAGTGAATTGAGTATATTCACCACACATTATTACCAGACATTTCCTTTCTTCCGCCACATTAAACGTGGAACTGGAGAGCCTTGACCATTCTGCAGATCATTTTAATGCATAAATCTTTCTCTCTGTTTTTTAGCTTGAAAACTTACAAGTTGCTGGAAGAAAAAATTAAAAGAGTGACATTTCAAAGGTTTTGTCAGAGTGTAAAATTTGATTTCCATCTGTTCTGAACACATGAAAACAGAACTATGCTCCATTGCTGGAAACTGGGTAAAAGCAAAAAAAAAAAAAAACTTGGCTAATCATGACGAAATCACAGCAGCCCGATTGTTTTAGGATATTCTTTATTAATCAACAGAAAGAGAAGCATTTTACTCACGATGATGATATCTGTTAAATGACAGCGTGTGTGAATTCAAAAGGCCTTCTGTGTTTTATGGGCTATATGTAAAGAACCACCAGCTGGTAAGTTTGTGATTTCTGTCGTTCTTTGTATGCGTGACTGGGATATGTCATATCATTAAAATACCACTGTGACTCATCAAAAAAAATATTTTTTAAAACACCAACAAAAAAAAAAAATCAATTTTCTTTAAGACATCTGCTAATTTCATTACTTTGGCAGTTGGGAAAAAAAAAAAAAACAACAACTCTTTCTGCCTGGCGCCTGATCCCTCTGGGTGTGCACACGAACACAAACGGCTGCAGGCACCTGACCTGTGGTTGGGCATCAATCTCACTTCAAATCTGATGCATTTAACCTTTATCCCATGTATAAATTACACGTATAAGGAAAGTAGTTTGAAACCATCTCTTTCAAATATCATGTGCTGCTTTTGATTTAATGAATTTTGAATGGTTTGGTGAGTATTTCTCAGTGTTTGTTGTCTGTTCCATTACCATGAGTCATGAAGTAAAGTTACATGTTATAATTTGGATAAAATCAAAATGGACAATTTTAACAAGTAACTCTAAAACTGCAAATACAGAAGCCATGAATGTTCCATGTTGAAGAAAAAAAAAATTTAACTATGACATACTCATGTTTTGTGTGTATTTGATTACAGATGTAACAATAAAACCTGCGGCACTGAGATGAACCTATGAAGTGACAAAGGATCTGTTTGGCCCCCATCTATCAAGGAACCATGCACCACTGGATATTACAAACACTCTGCAGCTTTAATGCATTATAGAAAGAAAACACTTCTGTAGCTTTTTGCCATTCCTATGTGCTGATCCACAGTCATAATCGTTCGAACACTGCGGCCCAGATCTTCCTGCTGAATAACTGCAACCTGCAAGGCTGGGCAGCTTACACAGCCAGCGCTATGTCACGGCTGATATGGCTCACTATTACTGTTACTCCAACGAGAAAAAAAAGCCGAAAAAGAATTCCAACAAACCATGAACAAATCAATCCTCAATGTAACTTGGAAAAACCGGTTTGGAATTACAGTGTCCAACCTGATCTCCTCTGCCTGGGGCACATGAGCCAAGTAGCATGATTTAAAAAAAAAAAAAAAAAGAAAAAAAGACAAGTCACTGTTTTCATTAGCCATAATTCTCAATATCATACCTGTTCTTATCTCTCACTAACTATGAACTATGACATATGACAGGTGAATGACTACTACAACTGAAAAATGTTACACTTCATCTCATATAGATAGATAGATAGATAGATAGACAGATAGACAGATAGATAGATAGATAGACAGACAGATACACACACACACACACACACACACACACACACACACAGAAAGCTGTATCCTAGCCAGCATGAGACAGCCTGTTGTGGCACAGCGATCATTTTTTCCCATGCCAAAATAACCTTGTGTGTCACTAATCATGGCTGTGGCAGAAGCCACATATTCTATTGATTCTACCTTTTCACTTGTTATTTTGTTATCAATCATAACCAGTCTGAGAGACAATCAAATCAATTCAAGATAAAGAAAAGTTAGTTCTCCTTAAAACAGCTTTTTGTAACAGTGTGTGTGTGTGTGTGTGTGTGTGTGTGTGTGTGGTGTGTGTGTGTGTGTGATGCTTATGTTAAAAGTACACAAACCAGGCTGGGACATCCCTGCATCATTCTGTTAGATTGTATAAAAAGTTCAAAGAAACTGGCATATGCAACGATTATTGCTAAGACAATGACAAAAAAGCATGTGAAGGGTACAAGAGATTGAAAAATGAATACTTGTTACGTTTTAATGAACGGAAGGGCTGTGTACTGCACCACAAGTCACTTTGAAGACTTGTTTATTTCATTACTAAACACTGCTTGACACCGCTCAAAGTGTGATCAAATTTTGGCAGTGTTTCTAGTCCACTTCAGAGTTTAGTTTCCGTCACTCATAGCCAAGCAATGGCTCCAATTATTACTCATCCAGGACTCACTACAGACTTTATTAGTTTACAAGCACTGATTGAAATAAACTGCAACCTCTTTAGAATAACATGAGTGGATTTTATACAGCATGCATTTTTTTTTTTTATAAAGTTTCACATGTAATAATATTTACGTCATCAACCACTCCACAACTTATCCTTTCAAAGCCTGGTATTACAAGTTGAATGTTTCCAACTTCCCTGCGGATTGATAACAACAAAACTAGTTTTCAAATAAATCCAAGGGTCTATTTTATGCAATCTTCAGTGAAATAAATACATCACTTATTCTGAGCAGCTACGAATGTTGAGAGTCTATGCCAGCAACTATACAAGGTCATATCATGACTTTCATCACAGAGAAAAAGAACATTTCATTGTGAGTCCTGGTGTGTAAACAATATAAAAAAAAAAAACAAAACAAACAAAAAGCCAGTACATACACCTGGAGCAATGGATGCAGGCATATGCGTACACTGGGAGAGGGGAGGGGGGGGGGGGGGGGGGTGTTAAGGTGAGGTTTGAAATTGAATACAGCTGGCTTTTTTTACAGCCAGCTTGAATACTACCCACTTCAACTGTACAACACTTTCCTGTAAAGTCATACATGAAACACAGACCCAACATCAATAGCTTACTCAGATGAAGCTCAGATTTGTTGTTAAGAATGGTCATCCTGGTTCGGCGTAAATGACAATGGGGGCGATGCGTGGGCTCAAGGAATAGTGCATCTTCACCAGCTCCTCCTTGTCACTGCTTGTGGCCACATGGAGGTTACGGTGCTTCCCTTTCAGGCCATCCACAATTTTCTGATAGTATCCTGCAAACAGTGCTCAATCCATGTTTGTGTGCTTCTGATGTAAAATACTGATATGAAAGAGAGAGATGGAGGGAGAGAGAGAGAGAGAGAGAGAGAGAGAGAGAGAGAGAGGAGAGAACAATGATAGAGAGGGAGGGACAGAGGGAGGAGAGGGAGGAGGGAGAGAGAGAGAGAGAGAGAGAGAGAGAGAGAGGGAGGGAGGGAGGAGAGAGAGGAGGGAGAAAGGAGGGGTGGGAGAGAGAGAGATGGAGAAAAGAGAGAGACAGAGAGAGAGAGAACAACAAACCAACAAAAGTGATCTAATCAGCTATTTATATGCTTTGAGTAATATGATGCTAAGCATGCAAAAATATGGAACAACTTAATAAGCATGAACATCTGCTGCCATCTAATTTCCATTAACAAGAGCAGCACCCTGTAATAAGATAAGATAATGTTGCTTACAGCCCAGCCCACCACAAAGGGCCACACCAGAACTGTCACCACGTTAAAATCAACTCGTAAGTCATTCATTCACACTATTCTTTAAAATACATCGAAAAACCCATCCAAAAGTTTGTTAAAAATCTTTCCACAGTTCCGATGAAAAATGTTAATCTCTTTCAAGAACTCAAAATCGCGTCAGGCAGAACATCTCTGAACAAGGTTTTCATGGAATCTGCTGTAAAATGTTGTGTCTCACATCATGCAAGTCCCAAACACTCTAAGAGAGCATGTTTCATTGTGAGTGGCACATGACATGGAATGCACCATGGAGCTTCTTCACTCTTAAAAGGTATGAATGGGTAAAATACGAATGGCCGGTGTGCAGCTGGCATAGAACCGTTTCTTCTTTACGACCACCAGACATTGATGAGAGGAACTCCTTAAGGTTTGGACGGATCTGAAAGAGTTTG